>JAQBSW010003650.1:22500-70000 GCA_029291075.1 Eudiplozoon nipponicum
AACTATACATATGTTTGAAATAAAATTCTTAAAATTTATTTTAAATCATATCTACATAAAATAAACTATTACAAGAAAATAATGTCCAAATTTCCGTTCATCATTCATTATTAATTAAATCTATCGCCACGTTAAATATGTTTAGCAACTTTAAATACAATTCAAAACAGATTGTGTTTTGATTAAAATAAGACACGTAAAAAATTATTGTCATCAAGGTTGCGAACTTGATATAAACACCTGATCCATTCATTACTTATATCAGTATAAACTAAGAATTGTATAGTGTAGAAAAGACAATTCATCCAGTAGACCGGTTTCGTCCTTATTGGGAACTCATCACGTACTGACCAGAATTTGAAATTTAAATGTAACAGCTTGACCTACGCAGCCATAAGGATTGCATCGATATATATATATATATATATATATATATATATATAAGTGTATGATTATAAGTATTCAAGATTATTGCATATCTAGAGGCTTTATTATAAATTAACTCAGGCTTATGAAAGCGTCATGTTGAGGGCCTGAAAATCCAGCTAAGTGACACCTTTACCTGTTGTGTTACAAAGTTTTCTTAAAAATATGGATACAAAGGCGCTGGTAACATTGTTAAATAACTTTTATTGGATAAATCCCATTTGAAAACGACCTATGATATCAGAAATTCATGGATCCAATAGTAAAAGTGGCCAGCATTTTTTCCTCATTGTCCAGTATTTCTTTGTCCTCTGATAATGACCTATGAATGTCGTTTCGAGTCTTGACGTCGAGTTGAATGTAATTTGCTGCGCCATGTCCATATAAAATATGAGATTGGTGCTAATATCATACTTAAAAACTTGATTTTCGCATTGACAATCACCAGTCCGTTTACTAATAATTGATTACATGAAGTAATTATGGTAATCAGTTAAAAAGTTTCTCAACATTTACGTTTTAATTAATGTGTAAATATTTCCTGTTGTTTTCTGGGAATCAACCAATGACATTTGGGTTTGCAAATTAAAAAAAATAATTTGTAGACGTGATCAATTAACGAAATCTGTGTTTAAATAATGTCGTTAGAGTGATGAAGTTATAATTCCTAATAAGAGGATAGGAAAACTGTAATTTATCGAATAATCGAAGTTATAATTATAAAAGTTTCGCCGGCTGATAGGAGGCTAGACTTTCGCTTGGTTGGGTTTTCATTTATCTGCAAAAACGTTTTTACAGTTAGTGTTATACGATTCAATTGCAAGTAATGCCTTGCTCTGCGTAAGTGAATAATAACCGTAATAAATTAATGAACTACGTTTGGTGAAGCTATATCATTAAAGAAGCTTTGATAGCGAGAGTTGTAACAAAAATATTTCAAGCCCATTTGGAAACGAAATAAATTAAGTCGCATTACGGATAGACTACCTTTATTTGCTACGAGTCAGTAAGTGCAACCGACGGTAGTTTTTCTATGTCGTGCGACTGGTTAAATAAAATTGAACATTCATTGTACCCTTCCTGTGTGAAAAAACAAAAAGAAATTTTATTAGATATAAGAAACGTTTCTTTCGCATAGTCTCCTAAAGTATCTACTAATCATCATCATCATTTCCAGCCACACAAAAGTCAAGTGACTAATGTTTCACTGCCATATAACCATAAGGAGTGAAAAAAAGTATATAAGTGAATTTAGACAAATTATTATTGAGATTTACGAGAGAGGGAGAGGGGTAGAGAGAGAAGGAAAACCTTGCTACTATGAGTAAATTTATCAGGATAACTCACAGAAATGAGGCAAACTAAATCTCTCCACAACACCATTATGGCCAAGTTAGCATTCGGGCAAGGCGACATCAGCAACACAGCTTCCTTGCGGATTTCACCGTATCACGTCATAAACAAACCGAACCTCGCAGCTAACTTTGCCCTACTAAGAAAAGAAAGTTACGAAGATGATTCTACTATACATCTGGCACAAGATCGCCACTGAGCTCGATTCGCTGCCATATCGCTAAGAGTTTCTAACCAAGAACTGTGATGTGCACGAGGACCCCATCCCGGCAGACGAGTGGATCCTATACTACCCAATTTGGATGTAAGTGACTTTAATTGTTTCTGCCATGTCAAAATCTGCTCACCTTGTTTCTTACGCTAATTTGGTGCTGGATGAGAGAACAGAGCTCTATTGGGCAATCGAAATGAGGGCATACGCAAAACGTGACCAAGCCAACGAAGTTGATGGAGCCTTATTGGTTTTTCTAACGACGAGCACTTATTGTCAGATGCAAAAATACGTTTACGGATGTCAACGTTAATTATTCGTTGTTCGTAACCAACATTTGCTATACTTCTCAAACAACGATGATCGAATGTCTGTAAGCGTCTCAGATCATCAACTCTAAGAGGTCAAGTTTCACTAGCGTATAGTAAGACTGCGCGTACAGATGCATTGTAAACACGACCTTTAAGGCAAAGTGAAATATTCGCGTTTCTCCATAAATGACGAAGGCTCGAGAAGGCTACTCTAGCTTTCGCGATCCTTATTCTCACCTCGTCGGACATATTGCCTACGGTATTGATAGAGCTCCCAAAATATGTAAACCTGTCGACTATGTCAAGATCTTCATTCTGCAGTCGCAACGTTGAAGTGAGTGGTGGGTGATCCTGTAACAGTATCTTACATTTAGAGGGTGCGAATTTCATACCAAAAGACGGAACAACGTTTGCTAATCTATTTAAGGTGGTCTGGGCAGCATGCTGATTGTCGAATAATAGTACGATATCGTCCGTATAGTCAAGATCGACTAGTTTATCTCCCGGGAGAACTTCAACTCCAGCGTCCTGAATGTGTGAGAGAGTGTTGTTCATAATAGCATCGATTAAAAAATTAAACAAAAATGGGGAAAGTGGACAACCTTGACGAACACTATTGCTGGTTGTAAAGTTATGCGTTAATTCGTTGTGTACCTTAACGCGACCAGAAGTATTTGTGTAGAGAGCTCGTATAATATTAACAAATTTTGTGGGCACACCGCTTTTTGACAAGATATGGAATAAAACATTGCGATCCACCGAATCAAATGCACCCTTGATAGACGGCTATTGTGGGACGGTGATATAAATGTCTCTGTTCGAGAACTTGCCTTAACGTAAAAATATTATCTATACAACATCGTCCTGCGCGGAATCCGGCCTATTCTTCTCTTGTATGTGCTTCACGTGAAGCGCTAATACGACGTAG
The DNA here is from genome assembly GCA_029291075.1 of Eudiplozoon nipponicum. Lineage (NCBI taxonomy): Eukaryota > Metazoa > Platyhelminthes > Monogenea > Mazocraeidea > Diplozoidae > Eudiplozoon > Eudiplozoon nipponicum. The sequence continues at coordinate 25,730 of JAQBSW010003650.1, forward strand.
GATACTCGAAGCAAATAACCTTTATCCGACCGGAGTCAAACTTATACCACGATGGTTATCGCACGAATTTCGATTGCCTTTTTTGAAGATGGGAATGATGGTCGACTCATTCCAGTCCAGTGGTACGTTTTCCTCATTCCATATAGTATGAAAAAAATTAGTCAACTCTCCTGAAATTATATCGCCACCATCCTTAAACAGTCCCAGAAGTAAATCATCGGGACCTGCGGCCTTGCGGCGTTTAAGAGATAGGATTGCATCGCGTACTTCTAACTCGGATGGTTCTTCGGGACTAACATTCCACACTGTTGATGCAGACATCTTTTCAGGAATCGGAACTGACGCGGGTGGCCAAGAAAATAATTCTCTAAATTGTTCAGCCCACCTGTCAAGACGACTTATTTTATCGGTTATTAATTCGTTGTTACTATCATTTATAGTTTCGCTAACTTTTAACCTGCTGCGTGGATAAGTTTGAACAAAGAGCGACTATTACCTGACGCGAAAGCTACTTCCATTTCTTCAGCCTTTCTGTTCCAAAAGTTTTCAGGATCGCCTTTTAGACTAGGCTTAAGTTGGCGTCTTATATTGCGGCGGGTATTATTATGAGTCGAGCCATGTGGAGTTTTTACAGAGAGCCAGTGATTATTTCTACGGGGGTCTGCTATGCCACATACAGTAGTACCTGTATTGTGCATAGTGGAACTTATCTTGGACCAAAGTATATTCGGATTTTCGCTATTCAGACCAGTTAGATTAGCCTTTAGAATATTTTCATCGTTTTGTCGGAAGGACGGTTGTTTGAGTTTACCTACATCAATTTGGGCTTTATTCTTAATTTATTTTCCCGGAAAATTTTTGAGCAAATCTAGAATGGATAAGTGCATGGTCCGAGTCGAAATAAGTGTTTTAAAAAGAACGACAATCCTGGCTGCAACCATGCTAGCTATAACTAATTGCTACATGATCTATTTGAGTCCACCGTTGTCCGGGTGCTGGAGGACGCCATGTAGCACAACGTCTAACACTACGTCTGAAATTTGTACTACTTAAATATAGTCTATGTTCAGCGCAGCTATCCAAAAGCCGTTCACCATTATCATTGCGAGTCGAGCTTAGAGTGTATCTTCCACCTAAATGAAATTCTGTGTTGCTTAAGCGACCAACTTGAGCATTCATGTCACCCATAACCAGGACTATATCCGAACTTCGTGCTTTACTTAGTAAGGAGCTTAATTCGGAGTAAAAAGCGTCGCTTTCTTCTGTGCTGCAATCGGTAGGAGCATATGCAGATACAACGAAGAGGCAACGATGATAACGATTTTTTCTTTGATTTTAGTAGATGTATTTAAACGTGCCGCACACAATCGACTATTTAAAGGGATCCATTCAATTAGGCAAGCTTCAGCTCGCGCGCTAAGGGCAATACCAACGCCCCATTTACCGGCTTGAGAGGACTCTGTGGAACCAGATGTTTGAAGCCAATAACGCGTAGATAGGGATGGTGCAACTAGTTCTGTAATACACGTAGGATCCTGTATTCTGGTTTCAGATAGGCAACATATGTCGACTTCTAATTTATCCAACGTACGAGCAAGAGATTCTTGCTGTCCAAGTTGTTTTAATGTTCGCACATTAAATGCGCCTATGTTAAAACCTAACTTAGGTTTAATGAATAATCGTCTACTAGATCCATTTTCGATATTTGGCAACCTGGTATTGGGCTCAGTGTTAAGATCTAAATCAACCATATTTATAGTATCTAAAAGAGTGTTATTGTTAGATTGAGAAGAGGAAGGGGAAGAAAAGGAGGCAGAATCGGAGATAGAGTTGCCTGCGGTAGCCTGTTTTCGCTTATCCGCCCTGCACGGCTCAGCAGATAAGGCGAGCCTTTTTATACTGCGCGACGGCCGATGCAGTATGTAGTTATTGGAAGTTGGACTTGTCAGGGTTATATGTGGACTGTAAAAGAACACTAGGTCGCCCATTCCTAGTGATGGTTTTTATTCTGATTTTCCCTCTCCTAGATAGTCTGCCAACCAATTCGGTAATGGTTATATGTGGACTGTAGAAGAACATTAGGTCTCTAATTCCTTGTGAGGATGGTTTGTATTTGTAGTTTTCCTTCTCATCAAAAGTCTGCTAACCAAGGCTGATGAGCTGGTGGCCGAAGTTTCCTTCAGCATCTGAAATTTGCCCTTCCTGTCTGGCATGCTTGCTCTCATTCCGTCAAACATATTTAACAATGGAAGTAATTGCGCAGTCAGACCAAACTCGAGGCTTCACATGGTGTTCTATTATTGCATCTACGATACAAGATTTTATTTAGTTGAATCATTTTAATCTATAATAATAGGTATGTCTGAGAATTGTCCCAATTTTAAATATTTATATATCTCATTGTCAACCTTATAATAAAAAAATAGCAGTAATTACTTCTTCGCTTTCTATGGTTATATAACAGTAAAATATTAGTCACTTTTGGCTTTTGTATGGCTGTGTCTGATGATGATGATGATGATGATGATGAATAGGTGAAGGAATGTGTACTTCTTAGGATACTCTGTACCCCTAATGCTTAACATGGAAAGAGATGAGAGAAAACAAGACAGAAGCAACTACCTGTTCCTGAACGATCCCAATTTGCACAAATGAAAACTGAAACTTGTTTTAACAGGAATATGTTGTCGGGATCAAAATTTGTAAATTGAAACGAGAACGAAGATAGCTGCTACAAGTCGTGTCAGGCACAAATTACAGAAAACTGAAATATTCTTTATAAGCCACTCCTACTTCGTAATTGTTTGTTTACTGCAATAACTAAGTAGACTGTTTACCGGAAAGACGTTGCTTAGTTCTATGTTTGCTTTTAAACAAAATTTGTAAACATTGGGCTGAAAAAAGTAAATAGTGTTTATTTTTGCCACAGTATATATCTTCCACTACAATTCAACGACTATGTTTGACTGGTACCAAGATATTAGAATTATACTTATGCATTTGAGTCCAAACCTCGTATGATCAACTAATGGTCTCTGGTTGCGCGGCCTGTGACATTTAAAAAAAATCAAGTGTGAGAATTTGATACAAGCACGAATACCTTTATATCTACAATTGTCAATATAAACAAATCATTGTATAATGTAGAAAAGGCAATTCATCCACTAGACCGGTTTCGTCTTTATTGGAAACACTTCAAGTATTGGTCGGAATTTGCCGCGGAATGGGCTCGAACGTCTGCTTTGAAATCCGTGATTATAATCACAGCCACCTGAATCAGGCCACACACAATTTTCAATTATATACTAACTAATGAATTGTGGTTTTATTTATCTTCATGTTGTGCTTGTATGGTATCTCTTTGTACTTAAAGTTCCAACCAGATGTCCAAAATCTGCCATCATAAAACAGAAATCTAAATATCTGGTGAAGTGGTATTGAATTGAAAATTGGTATAATTAAAATAACATTTGTTGCGCGGGCGATAATTGGTCACATGATGTAGCCAAGAAAAATATATACACCAGGAGAGACTACTAAATCAGATTATGATGACTATAAAATATGTAATGATGATTCATTCGCATAAAATTTTAATGCAGTATAAAATTAATACAGATATTTTTGTAATGTATAATTTAAAGTATTGAGTCAATAAACAAACACATACATGTATTTTAAAGTTCAGTATATACTACTATAATGTATTGCATTTTATACACAATGAAACAGTTAACACAACATTTATAAATTAGGTGTTCATTATCATCATGTACAACCATACAAAAGCCAAACGTAACCAAAGTGTCACTGCCATATAACCATGATTTGGTAATGGTTATATGTGGACTGTAGAAGAACATTAGATCTCCCATTCCTTGTGAGGATGGTTTGTATTTGTAGTTTTCCTTCTCATCGAAAGTCTGCTAACCAAGGTTGATGAGTCAGTGGCCGAAGTTTCCTTCAGCATCTGAAAGTTGCCCTTCCTGACTGGCATGCTTGCTCTCATTCCGTCAAACATATTTAATAATGTAAGTAATTGCGCAGTTAGACCAAACTCGAGGCTTCACATGGTGTTCTATTATTGCATCTACGATACAAGATTTTATTTAGTTGAATCATTTTAATCTACAATAATATTTATGTCTGAGAATGGTCCCAATTTTGTTTAAATATTTGTATATCTCATAGTCAACCTTATAATAAAAAAATTAGCAGTAATTAAATCTTCGCTTTCTATGGTTATATGACAGTAAAATATTAGTCACTTATGGCTTTGTATGGCTGTGTCTGATGGTGAGGATGATGATGATGATGAATAGGTGAAGGAATGTGTACTTCTTAGGATACTCTGTACCCCTAATGCTTAACATTGAAATAGATGAGAGAAAACAAGACAGAAGCAACTACCTAATCCTGAACGATCCCAATTTGCATAAATGAAAACGGAAACTTGTTTTAACAGGAATATGTTGTCAGGATCAAAATTTGTAAATTGAAACGAGAACGAAGATAGCTGCTACAAGTGGTGTCAGGCACAAATTACAGAAAACTGAAATATTCTTTATAAGCCACTCCTACTTCGTAATTGTTTGTTTACTGCAATAACTGAGTAGATTGTTTACCGGAAAGACGTTGCTTAGTACTATGTTTGCTTTTAAACAAAATTTGTAAACATTGGGCTGAAAAATGTTAATTTTTTTCGTGCTTTCTGATGACTCATCAGTGGGAGCAGGTATTACACCCTTTAACCATTATATAATTGGGTGGGGAATGTGGAAAAATAGGACGATACAATCTGCTGTATGAATGTTTAAACCTGCAGTAATGAAACTAACTTCAAATAAAGACTTCGGAAATTGTTTTTACGCCCTTTATCCAAAATATATTTTGGTGATGAGTCGCCAGCAAGCGAGGAATTTAAGAGCACGGGTCTATACTTTCCGTTAATGCTGCCTTTGATTTTTCCGTCTGGCCATATTTTGAACTAATTTTTTACTAGGTGCGCAACACTTAGTACTCAATTGTATATATATATATATATATATATATATATATATATATATATATATGTATATATATATATATATATATTAGGTCTCCAGTGACAAATAGCATCTAACAGTTAACACAGTTCTTATTTAAGGGTATACTACAAACCAGTTTTCTAACTCCTATGATGAACCACGCAAATTTTTATCATAATCAAGATTAAAAAGATCATAAGAATCAATTTTTTACAGTGCCATTATATATCAATTTAAAAAGCAGCATATCAGGACGCTCTTTTCCATATTCTTTCGGCAATTAGTGGCAAATTTTGATATTTTTCTGAAGAAGAAAACTTTTACAGAAACCTTCTCCAACACAGGAGGAGTTACCACCGTTTCCCTGAGACGTAGTTTCTTCTCTATACATCATCTTTATCGGAATTATAGACTCCACTGATTCAGCTAGTATACTTTTATACAGTAAAATATTCTCATAAACAATAAAAATTGAAGTGATATATATCAATTTACACAGCAGCATAGAAGGAGGCTCTTCTCAAAACTCCTTCAGCAATTGAATGAAGATTGTTTTTGCGAACTTGGAATAATTGAATTTGCCTTATCTGCGTTTTCACTAAAGCAGCTTTTATTGTTCTAGTAGTTATCTTTCTTCGATATATTTCGGCTCTCCTTATCGGTAGCCTTCTCGTAAATCTCAATAATAATTTATCTAAATTCACTTATATACTTTTTATTTTTTCACTCCTTATGGTTATATGGCAGTGAAACATTAGTCACTTGACTTTTGTGTGGCTGGAAATGATGATGATGATGATGATGAGCCTTCATCAGTCTGCTCATCCTCACAAGTGTAAAAATGAAACTATTAAAGCAAGCACGTTCTTTCCTCTAGCGATATTATTTATACTTCAGATTGACCTTTCACTAGATATTTGCGTGTCACATGTGTGTGTGTACATTTCCGTAACTGTTATTCATCTAACTAATTGAGACTAGAGTGGCTGAATACGAATTTATCAATTGCATGCATTAAATATTCGTTTTATACACTCAATGTAAAATGACGTAACTGAGATTGCTCTCACACATTCTGGTGGGCGGAGACCAATAATTCAGAAACTCGCCATAAAAACATGCCATTATTGACAAAACTAGAAGTTAGAAAGACCAATGCACATGTTAAATTTCAATTCAAACCACTTGGGTTGCACTGAAGATAGACTAATTTATAACAATTATTGTCATACCATTAAATAGGCACACGCCAAGCATGTGCATGTGTATGTGTATACATTACTAAAAAACTCAGTTAAAATATAATTGATAAACATGGACGTACATCTAAATAAAACTGGAGTCAATAAACATTAATTTATCCTTTGCACGCGTCAGACAGATTATTACTTCTAAATATTTTAAAATGATTTATTATAATAATATCAATAGGTAAGATGGGGGTGCAAGACACAAAATTAGTGTTCAAATAACTAAGAGTGTTAAAATCAAACGAGTAGTTAATGATGAAATTTAGAAAGACTATATTCTTAATAATTTATTAGTTATTACTTGAACAATAGGCCCACTAATTAGTCAATCTTAATCCGATGTTCTTAATCTTTTACTCGAGCTACCTTCTGTTTCCAATTCATGCAATCACGTTTTCATAACATTGGCTAATGCGGTATTTCAAATTGAACGCAACAATTTTTCAACAGCTGTTTCATTCAGTTAAATACTGTTTGTTGCGAAGAGCTAATATATATGCAAGTATGTATTAGGTTTTGCGAACCTAGTAACAAATTAGTTCAGTTGTGACCAGAAGGATAAATCAAAGGCAGCATGAACGGAAAGTATAATCTCATGCACATTCGTTTCGTGCTTACTGGCGACTGATCAGTAGGAGCCGGTATTACGCCCTTTAACCATTATATATTTGGTAGAAGAATGTGGAATAAAAGGACTGTTTCATACATTATATTATCTCTAGATTTCTTTCGATTGATTCTCTAATCAATCTTGTCCCCCTATTACGACCACATATTGCTATGCGCTTGCATTCATTCCAGTTGTTAGTATGCCCAGTCTCCATTACATGACGAGCAAGATCAGATTTAACAATATGTCCATACTTACACGCAGTTTTATGTTCACCTCTTATTACTTTTATTGGGCGCATTGTCTCCCCAACATACTTGAGGCTACAATCATTGCATGGGATCTCATACACTCTTGATGTTTCTAAGGGTTAGGGAGTATAGTGCTTAGTGTAAGGGACTTTTTTAAAACGGCCCTGATATTGTATTTCAAAGCTATTGATTTCACTTTCTTACTTAATATGGAGTCCGGTAATTTCATGATCTTACGCTCTTCCTTCTTCTTATCCGCTTTTACGTACTTCAAACTAGGATTAAAATTTTTCACGATAACCATCATTGTTCCATCTATTAAATGAAGAGGATAACCATTAGCCTTGAATATATCGCGCAGTCTACCTAATTCTAATTTTCTATGCTTTATAGCCGTTAACCTATGGCTTCTTAATATTAAATACTTTAAGATAATGACTTTCATACGATACTGGTAATTGGATATGAAATTAAGAAGGATTCAGGAATAAGTATCCTATAAATATCTCTTCCTAATTTATGACCATTTCTAATTAATTTGACATCCAAAAATGGTAATACAATTTAACAATAATTGATTGCGTGGGTGGTGGTAATTCGCCTGATGATTCCCTTTCCAAAGTAAATTGGAGTTCGCTCATTCGATTAGCTAAATTTAAGAAATTTACCATTTCATTATCACCATGGTTCCAGATCATGAATATGTCATCCAAGAAACGTAGGTACAATTTTGGTTTCAGTGAAGTCTTATCCAAAAGATTATTTTCCAAATAATGCATAAAGATTACCTGAACTGCGTTTTGACTAACGCAGCTTTCATTGTTCCAGTTGTTTCCTTTTTGCAAAATATTTCGACCATACTTACCGTAGGCCTTCATCATTTGCATTTTGTTTCACATGTTTAATAAACGAAACAAATAAAGCATGCGCGTTATTTCCTCTAGCCTTAATATTTATATTTATACTTCAGACTGACCTTTCATTAGATATTCGCGTGTCACATGTGTGTGTGTGTGTGTGTGCATTTTCATAACTGTTGTTTTCATCTAACTAATTTAGACCAGACTAAGTATGGCCGAAATATTTTGCAAAGAGAAAACTGCTGGAACAATGAAAACTGCGTTAGTTAAAACGCAGATCAGGTAATTTCAGCTAATCCATGTCCGCAATTAAACCAATCTTTCAATGCATAAAGATATTTGCTATTGGGACCGACAAAGGTTGTCCCATTGGAACACCTCTAATTTGTTTATAAAATTCATTCCGAAATTTAAAATAAGTAGAGAACATACAAATCCACATAATCTCCATGACGTGTCCAATAAATTGTAAATTTTATATTTTTGAAGAAGAAAAAAGTTTTCTAGCAACCTTCTCCAACACAGGAGGAGTTATCGCCGATTCTCCGAGACGTCGTTTCTCCTCTATACATCTTTATCGGAATCATATAGACTTCCGTCCATTGATTCAGCTGGAATACTTTAATAATAATAATAATACATTTATTTGGCATCAAAGGCCAACTGGCCCAATCATTGAAATAGCAAATCAAGGGTAGGATATGTGGAAGTGAGTGGAATTGTGACTAGCAAAGTATTTAATAGCAGGGGGAGGGGTTGGGGAGGGGAAAAGTTATCATTAACATCAAGATAGTTCAATCTAGTGAAAAATAAAAATAAGCGAAGTTCCATTTGACTAGACAAGATCAATTGGAGATAGTCCGTGAAGTATCAGATCTTCAAGGTGAATGTGAGATCGAAAACAAAGATGAAGATGAATAGATGGCGGCCCGGAGGTAGACGTCGATCGTTGGAGTCCATTGTCGTGACGAATGAATTGATGGAGTCGGCAGGATTGAGGCGAGCGAGTCTTGCAAGGATCGCAGGCATCTGTAGAACGTGATCGAGATTAAAATAAGACCAGGGAGAGTCGAAGTCCGAAGCGAACCGTTGGTGGATCGGTAGGGCTGTTGGGTTTCCGGTCCTCCGCTGAAACAAGAAAGAAAGAAAAGAGTTGGATGAGCGAAACGTAGTAGAGTATCCACAACGTGGATATAATGGGGTTAGGAATGGGCTGAGAGGTGGTATTAGTGAATCTAGAAGAAAGGAATAAGACAAGAGAGGTAGAGTGGAAGATGGCTGCCTGATGGATTTAACCCTACGAAGTTAGTTAAGAAGATAGCCTGGGGTGAAGTAAATGTTATGGATTGAGAAGGAACCAGTTTCGTTTCCAATCGGTCGTATCACAAAGAAATTTGTTGAAGAAGTACTGATGGGCTGCCTTTTTGAATTCGTGCTGGGGTAGGAGTTTTATGTCTGTGGGGAGAGCGTTGAAGACATTAGTGGCTTTGGAGAAGAGATAGATTTTTAAAATATGGTGGGGGTATGGTAGGCTTGGATAGAAGAGTTACTAGAACGTGTGGCATAGTGGTGACTGGGGTGGGCAAAATTGGAGAGTGGTAAGCAGGTTGTGATCTTGTGGATAAAAGAAATGACGCGAAGGTGACGGGTGAACCAAAGCGGAAGAAGGTTTGCCAGAAGAAGGCGTTCCCTATAGTTTTGGCATTTCGGGAAGACTCGTTTTAGAAATCTGGAGGATATCTGTTCAATAGTGTAGGAGGAGGCGAGGGTTAGATGGCAGTAGAATTCGCTGGCGTAGGAAATGAGGGGCAGAACGTAGACCTTGAATAACGTGAGTTGGAGAGTGGGATTGTTAGTCTTAAAACAGATCAGACGGGCCCATTTGAAGAGTTTGGAGGTAGTGTGTGTAAGGTGTAGGGAGAAGTCAAGGGATTTCGAGAAGTGAATGCCAAGATGTTTGGCCGAATCTATTATTTCTATATCAAGGGGGTAGTTGGCAACCGGGATAGAGCAGAATGGATCAGAGGAGAGTTTCATTATGCGAGTTTTGGTGGGATTTAGTTTGAGGCCGATTCTGCTGAGCTGCGAGTGGAGCGAGGATAGGAGCTCCGATATAAGGGATAAGAAGGGGTTGGATGTTTGGAGTTGCTGAATACGATAACCATGTCATCCGCATATTTGAACAGTTTGAAAAGGTTGTCATCAACCTGTATGTGCGCGAGCGTAAGGTTGAAGAGAATGGGACCAAGTACGGAGCCCTGGGGAACACCGGATCTGATATGGGCTGGCCTCGAGTGACTACTGCCAACTTTTACTGTCGCATATCGGTTTCGGAGATAGTAACTAATAAGATTGAGTACGTTGCCGCAGATACCGCTTCTCAGTAAGGCGGATTCGATTGCTGAAAATGACAGCGAGTCAAAAGCCTTGGAAATATCCAGGAATAGGAGGGTGCACTGAAGCCCTTTAGAGAAGGAGGAGTAGCAATGATCGAGAACACTAACTAAGTTGGTGGAAGAGGAGCGGCCATTCAAAAAGCCATGTTGATCATCGAGGAGATAAAGTTTACATGAGACTTAATGGAGGGGTAGATTAGGTTGTATAAGATCCTGTCGAAGATTTTGGTGAAAGAAGGGACGATAGTAATGGGGCGGAGATCTTTAAATGATGAGATCGAAGAAGTGCCATTTTTAGGGATAGGAGAGATCGTCGAATTGAGCCAGTCCGGGGGAAGATAGGTGGTTTCGAGACAATGATTAATAACATCTGCAATCAGAGAGAAGACGTTCCAGCCTAGAAGGGCAATCATACTGACCGAGACTCCATATTGATCAAATTGGTGTTTAGATTTAATGTTTTTAATTGCTTGGGCGACGGAAGCCGGAGAGACATGGAACCAGCGTAGGTTCTCGGTGTCTCCGTTGTCTAACATCTCAACAGGTGGAGTGGGAGTGGAAAAGGAGTCGAGAAGGTGAGTCAGATAATCATTGGTGAAGCAGAGGTCGCCTGACTGAGAGAAGTTGATAAACGAGGTTTTGGGCTTTTGCAGCAATTGGTGTTTGATGATGGCGAACTTTGCCCGGGGATTAGGAGCTGAGCGGATGCGTTTTTCGATGTGGAGCGCTTGTTTGTTGATAGCCTGTTTAATGAGCCCATCAATGCGTCTCAGAGCGAGGGCGCGAGCAAGTGACGATGTGCGTAGGCGAGAGTTGCGTGCGAGGTTGTCACGTGCCTTAAACAGAGCGTTCAACTTATTCGTCGAGTATACTTGTTGAATAGAGGTGGCGGAGTTATAGTGGGAGGATAGGATGTTATGGACTTCGGAAAAGCACGAGGAGAGATTGTTTGGGAGAAAGAGGTCCCTCCAGTTAACTGTGTCACAGAGTCGGCGGAACTCTTCCCAGTTGGTGAATCGTCTGAAAGATTGGGTGTCTTCTCGAGGGGTGAAGGATAAGAGAGGTAAGAGGAAGGATACCTGACAGTGATCAAGGTTGGGGAAGATTTCCCGAGAGCGAACATCGGTCACCTCGTTATTGGAGAGAACACAATCCAGTTGGTTGTTCCCTCGGGTAGGAAAATGCACGAATTGGTGTAGCAGGTTATCCGCGAAGAGTCGAAGCAGTGGGTGACTTTCGGAAGCTAGATTATGCCAGTTAGTCATGGGGAGGTTGAGATCACCCACAACGACGTACCGATCAGAGTGTAAAGAGAAAAAAGTAGAAAGGAGTTGGGCCCCGCGAGTGTCGTCGATGAGTGAGATATTAGGGGGTCTGTAGACAACACAGGTAGATATGCTTTGGTTAAGGATTTGTAGCTGAAACGAGAAAAATTCCAAACCTTGAGAGTTCGATGTCGACAAGCGTTTGGGCATAAGAAGGGATCGGACATAGGCAGCTAGTCCGCCCCCACGACCGACAGTTCTGTCGCTACGAAGGAACGTGTATCCATGAATGAGGAAAAGATCATCACAGTGGATGGAAGGGGACAGCCAAGTCTCAACAAGAACGCATATGTCAATCTCGTTAGAGGACAGAAAGGCTCGTAGTTGATTAATTTTAGGTGTAAGTGACCTGCAGTTGATGAGGATTGCTGAGAGCGCTTTGAGAGAGGGATGGTTAGTTTGGGGAGGAGAAGCGTGCGGGGTCTTTCCGCTGGCGGGTGGAGCGAGATCTAGGGCTGATGAGGGTGACAGACCGCTCGTTGACAAGGATAGAGTGGTCAGCGTCGATTTGGATTTCTGTTGTCCCGCGTTTATCAGGTGGGTGAGGCAGTTGTAGGGTTTGAAAGCAAAAGGGGGGCGAGATATCTGGGTTCGAGGGGCACTCGGAAGGTGCGTTGAGGGGGCGAGCAGGGACGGAGAAAGGTCAGGAGCTGGGGCGGAACTGTCCAGGGTGGGGACGATGATGGATTCAGTAGAGGGAGATGAAGTTGATGTGGCTGGGTCGAAGTTTTGCTTGGCCTTAGTAGACTTATGTTTTTTCGGTTTCTGGGTCATAGCATCTGTCACAAAGGTGACTTGTCAAGGGGATGTGGACCTGGCGGACGGGTTTGGGAGAGAAGATGTGTTATTAGGAGGCTTAGCGCGGCGTGGTCGGCCACGACGACGTGGTAAAGCTTGAGATAGTGTGGGGGGACTGGTTGCGGAGTAAGGGCTAAAGGTGAGAGGAAGGCCTTCAAATCGGGAAGGTGTGAGTAGGGGTGGACTGGAGGAAGGTGCATCACCAAGGAGTCCGCCGTGAACTGAACGGCTTTTCCTTGGATTGCTCCAGCCCGGAAAGGCGTGATGAGCTGGAGGAGGGGTGGTGTCCGGTGTGTGAATTTGGGCTTTCTCTAGAGTCCTCTGAAGCAGAGTGTAGTCTCGTTTGAGTTAGACTTGTCCGGATGTTAAGATGTGCGAGTGTAATTTGAGATGACGTACCTCATCGTCAGACAGTCTTTTGTGCGAGGAGAGAATGAAGGCTCGACCCTTTCCCGAGGAGATCTCTTTAAGGTGGCTAAAGTTTTCCCCTATTTGACTGATGAGATCTGAGGCCAGATCGTCCTTTGAGAGTGGGGAGCGCGGAGACCAAAGAAAGAGGTTTCGCTTGTTGTGGTTTCGCAGGGCAACCTCCCTGGCTACCCCATTCAGAAACGCATCTGCTTGACGCAACAAATGGGGCTGAACGGAGGAGACTGAAAGGTTGCCAGTCAGTGCTCCAAGTAATCCTGTGATATCCGCCATTTGCTGTTGGAGATCAGAAATATTGGAGATAATCTTTTGGGTGAGGAACGGGGAGATGGGGGCTGGCGACGAAAGTTGGTTCATGATGGAGTTAGATAGAAGAGTAGAATTAATATTGATTACGGTAAAAGAGAGGAAAAGAAAGAGTATTGATGAGCGAAAAAGAATAGGTATTAAAATGTAGAAATAAACGGAAAAATCGGGTGGGCTAGAAATAGATCCTTGATAACTGAAGGTAGATTCCAAAAAATGTGTAGGTAGATTCCTGGAGTATCCTGGAGAAGAAATCAGACAAGAAATCCCGAGAATCTGAAAATAAAAACAAAATAAAACCCGATATCCTTCGAAAGTAGAGAAAAATATTGAAAACCACAGCACGCTCTCTCCGGTCGTTGCGTTCCACCCGACTTTTTTATAATAATATATTTATGATAAATATTCTCATAAATCCTAAAAATTGAAGTGATACAAACTCTAGTCTTCTAACATATGTGGTACAGGAGACAGGAATAATATTTTTCAAAACCCTTCTTTGTGAAGCCTATATTCTTTCTGGCAAGCTGATTTTCATTGAATTTCAAGTGGCGGTTGAGTATTCCAAGATCGGCGTACTTCAGAAAAGATTTATGATTGTATATCATTCGATAGTACGTTTCACTTTATTAACGCTCACCTTTTCTTAGTGCAGCCAACTATTCATTTCTTATCTCTCTTCTGTAGCTGTGTACTGATTGGTTATGCTTAGATTCTTGAATTCCTTTTGAAGTTTAGCCTCAAAAACAATGAAAATAAGCAGTTAACTTACGTCATATGCCCGATTGTTAACGCTTGTATGTTTTACAAGTAATCGTCAACCGTAGCTATATTAAATACATACTCAGGTCATACATATCTAGTATTATGCTATTCATAGTGAAGTCATTATTTTTTCGATCAAGTGAGAAGTTGATTTTTAGATCATCAACGAACTCGCATATTTAAACATTTTCTCACCTGACTGCTTTGAAATTTCGGAAGATGATTTAATTTTATTGGAGTGGGTGGCATAGCAAACAATTTCAAACAAATTTCATTTGATATTTATCGAGCCTTTGTTCTCAAGCTTTCTCATTTGTGATTATGGATAACATTTAATTAGTCAATCCAATAATGGAATAAGCTCTTAAAATATCCATTATGACTCAGTCTTACTAAAGAGGTTATATTTAAAAAGAAGGTTTTCTTTTCTATTGCTAATTTGAATTTCAACCACTGGCTTAGCTTAATTCTGTTGAACAGGAAACAACATTAGGATTCATTTCTAGGCTTATTCTTTAGATAATTTTATAATGTCAATTCCTTATCTTTTTTTGCTTCAAATCATTACAGACTTTAATTTGCCAACATTTATATGACGCATGGATTTTTATTTAGATTTTTTCATGTTTGAGTAACTATTCTCTCCATTCATAGCAGCGTGGTTTGAAAAAATATCCCTTTAATTAATTTACTGTTTTGATTGACCAAAATTATCTATCAATCATATTTTTCCTAACTGTTACTATATACACTTCGCTTTTTGATTTTAAGCTGTATGACGAGGTGTAATAGTCAACGCCTGTTGACCTACCACAAGTTGCTCCAAAATCCTATATTCGAATCGTCAACATAATCTAACTACTTTACTTTAGATTCCTTCCTCCGTTGGTAAATTTGACCAAATTCGTTGGAGTGATTACCTCTTTGCCTATGATGGAGTCAAGAAAAACAAATAAGGGCTTTAATAATAGGTTTTAGAGACAAACATTAAAAAAATATCCGCTTATATAACCTCGTCGCATGATTCGTCGAACTAAAGTTCTCAAAAAAATTTCTTCATATAAATGCATACTTTTGATTTGAAAGCCAAAGGTTCGCATACGAAATATAAGTGAAAAGTTATTAGGTATTTCTCTCTACGCCATTCCCACCATCAGGGTGTCCAAAACATTCGATATATTAATTGAGTAACTTTTACAATATATAAATAGTGCCTAAAGTCAATTATTAAACAGAAACGCTTCTTTCGCATTGTCTTCTCAAATATCTAATAATGAACATATCTTTATATATAAATTGGAAAGAAAAACAAGATAGAAATATGTGAAAAACGGAAACCAATCAATTGCATGCGTCACATCCAGTTCAAGCTCAATGCTTGTACGTGCTTCTTCTGCTTGCATAAATCCGGCTGCAATTTGTTTATCCATAAGGCTTCGTATGTGACTAGCTCCCTTTTGTTTTGCATTTAGTAATTACTTTTGAAGCTACATCTGGAAAACATATGTGTGATGTTTCGATGATGTGTTGCGCAATAGCAGATGTGTATTCACCATTTGATTTAAAACAGGCGTTTAAGTTACAATGTACTCTCATTCAAGTAATTAACCGTCTGGTCGATCGGCCTACGTAAGTTAATCGACAACTTGCGCATGTATACTGGTAAATAATATTTGATATTGACATTAATGGCTGTTTCTCTTTGATTGCTGGTAAAGGCAAGCGTGTTACCCTAAATAACACTCGTAGTTTAGCTGCATTAAATGTGCGTGTTAATGCTGCTTCAACTTTCTTTTGTGCCATTCGGGAAACTGCATCCCCCTTAAATGGGATGTTTAGGTAGACTGTTTTCTTTTCTGGCCCATAATACGTCTGTTTCTGTTTAATTCTCCTTTTAGTAATTGATTCAATTAATTGGCTGGGATAGCCATTAGACATTAAATCATTAATTGCTTTATTATATTCATTTTCTTTAGAATATTGACTAACCACTCTGTAAATTATTGAAAAGCAACCACGAACTTGATCATTTATATTGAAATGACAGAAATCTGCTGTAATGCAAATACTGTGCAGACCATGTTGGTTTATGGTAAATTGTTCTGTTTAATGTACCATTAGTTTCTTTCTTTAATAGTACATCTAGGAAAGGCAGACAGTCATCTTTCTCGTGCTCTGACGTGAAGCCGATATTCTTATGTGCTTTGTTGAAATTTTGAAGCATTTACTTTTGTCACTCTTTAATGATGTATTCTCTAGGTGCCCTCGAAAAATCTCGGCCAACACTGGAGATAAGGGGCTTCCCATTGCCACACCATCAGTCTGTTTGTAGATGCTTCCATACCGTACGTCTTTCGTGCATAATAAGATAAGCTTGCGTAGAGGAAAGAGCGTAGTTATAATGGACAAATCTGACTACATACAAAAGATGGAAAACTTGTTAAAGGACATTAAAAAATTCACACGTCTAGACGATAAATCAGATGAAATAGACAAGGTGGAGCGCAGAGTAATTAATGAAATTAAGATTTTGGCAGATGCCGGTTTTATTGATGAGGCAACTGCACAGAAGCTCAAGCCAGTTGGATCATCTACACCAATAATGTACGGATTACCAAAAACACACAAAAGAGGTTGTCCTATGAGGCCAGTTTTATCAATGGTAAATTCTCCGTTTCATGCACTAGCTAAATGGCTAGTTCGTTTACTTGAACCATTACGTAAACTACTAGGTAATCATTCGGTTGCTGATTCGTTTGAGTTTGTAAACAAAATTCAAGATATAAATGTTAAAAACAAGATTATGGTATCTTTTGATGTTACGTCTTTGTTTACAAATGTTCCAATTGATAAAACCATTGACATTACATATGCAAGTATGTATTAGGTGTTGCGAACCTAGTAACAAATTAGTTCAGTTGTGACCAGAAGGATAAACCAAAGGCAGCATGAACGGAAAGTATAATCTCATGCACATTCGTTTCGTGCTTACTGGCGACTCATCAGTAGGAGCCGGTATTACGCCCTTTAACCACTATATATTTGGTAGAAGAATGTGGAATAATAGGACGGTACAATCTCCTAGACGAATGTGTAAACCTGTAATAGTGAAGCTAACATAATCTAAAGTCAACGACAATGCGACTTCAATGCTAACTCACACTATATAATATATATACCGAGTCTGTAAAGGATACTAACACTATGGCTATTGTGTTAGTAACTGATACCTTTTTTGAAATCGATGAGTACCGGATACTAACACTATGGTTTCCGAGTCGGTACATGATACCAACCTGATGGATATAAATTTATGCTAAAGTTCACCCAAATTGAGAATTACAACAATTTCCGAACACCTGTTACTCCAGTTAAACCATACACTCTGGCCTTCATCGATATCAGTTATCACATTTCGCGGTAAGCATGACATCATTCAATTCAATATATTACAGTTAAATACTGTTTGTTGCGAAGAACTAATATATATGCAAGTATGTATTAGGTGTTGCGAACCTAGTAACAAATTAGTTCAGTTGTGACCAGAAGGATAAACCAAAGGCAGCATGAACGGAAAGTATAATCTCATGCACATTCGTTTCGTGCTTACTGGCGACTCATCAGTAGGAGCCGGTATTACGCCCTTTAACCACTATATATTTGAGTAGAAGATGTACGTCCTATTAGTCCACATTCTCTACCGAATATATAGTGGTTAAAGGGCGTAACACCGGCTCCTACTGATGAGTCGCCAGTAAGCACGAAACGAATGTGCATGAGATTATACTTTCCGTTCATGCTGCCTTTGGTTTATCCTTCTGGTCACAACTGAACTAATTTGTTACTAGGTTCGCAAAACCTAATACATACTTGCATATATATTAGTTCTTCGCAACAAACAGTATTTAACTGTAATATATTGAATTGAATGATGTCATGCTTACCGCGAAATGTGATAACTGATATCGATGAAGGCCAGAGTGTATGGTTTAACTGGAGTAACAGGTGTTCGGAAATTGTTGTAATTCTCAATTTGGGTGAACTTTAGCATAAATTTATATCCATCAGGTTGGTATCATGTACCGACTCGGAAACCATAGTGTTAGTATCCGGTACTCATCGATTTCAAAAAAGGTATCAGTTACTAACACAATAGCCATAGTGTTAGTATCCTTTACAGACTCGGTATATATATTATATAGTGTGAGTTAGCATTGAAGTCGCATTGTCGTTGACTTTAGATTATGTTAGCTTCACTATTACAGGTTTACACATTCGTCTAGGAGATTGTACCGTCCTATTATTCCACATTCTTCTACCAAATATATAGTGGTTAAAGGGCGTAATACCGGCTCCTACTGATGAGTCGCCAGTAAGCACGAAACGAATGTGCATGAGATTATACTTTCCGTTCATGCTGCCTTTGGTTTATCCTTCTGGTCACAACTGAACTAATTTGTTACTAGGTTCGCAAAACCTAATACATACTTGCATATATATTAGTTCTTCGCAACAAACAGTATGTAACTGTAATATATTGAATTGAATGATGTCATGCTTACCGCGAAATGTGATAACTGATATCGATGAAGGCCAGAGTGTATGGTTTAACTGGAGTAACAGGTGTTCGGAAATTGTTGTAATTCTCAATTTGGGTGAACTTTAGCATAAATTTATATCCATCAGGTTGGTATCATGTACCGACTCGGAAACCATAGTGTTAGTATCCGGTACTCATCGATTTCAAAAAAGGTATCAGTTACTAACACAATAGCCATAGTGTTAGTATCCTTTACAGACTCGGTATATATATTATATAGTGTGAGTTAGCGTTGAAGTCGCATTGTCGTTGACTTTAGATGATGTTAGCTTCACTATGAGCAGGTTTACACATTCGTCTAGGAGATTGTACCGTCCTATTATTCCACATTCTTCTACCAAATATATAGTGGTTAAAGGGCGTAATACCGGCTCCTACTGATGAGTCGCCAGTAAGCACGAAACGAATGTGCATGAGATTATACTTTCCGTTCATGCTGCCTTTGGTTTATCCTTCTGGTCACAACTGAACTAATTTGTTACTAGGTTCGCAAAACCTAATACATACTTGCATATATATTAGTTCTTCGCAACAAACAGTATTTAACTGTAATATATTGAATTGAATGATGTCATGCTTACCGCGAAATGTGATAACTGATATCGATGAAGGCCAGAGTGTATGGTTTAACTGGAGTAACAGGTGTTCGGAAATTGTTGTAATTCTCAATTTGGGTGAACTTTAGCATAAATTTATATCCATCAGGTTGGTATCATGTACCGACTCGGAAACCATAGTGTTAGTATCCAGTACTCATCGATTTCAAAAAAGGTATCAGTTACTAACACAATAGCCATAGTGTTAGTATCCTTTACAGACTCGGTATATATATTATATAGTGTGAGTTAGCATTGAAGTCGCATTGTCGTTGACTTTAGATGATGTTAGCTTCACTATTGCAGGTTTACACATTCGTCTAGGAGATTGTACCGTCCTATTATTCCACATTCTTCTGACCAAATATATAGTGGTTAAAGGGCGTAATACCGGCTCCTACTGATGAGTCGCCAGTAAGCACGAAACGAATGTGCATGAGATTATACTTTCCGTTCATGCTGCCTTTGGTTTATCCTTCTGGTCACAACTGAACTAATTTGTTACTAGGTTCGCAAAACCTAATACATACTTGCATATATATTAGTTCTTCGCAACAAACAGTATTTAACTGATGGAAAGTCAACGTGTTCGATGCTTAATTTCACCGACATATCAGATTTATCTCACAAGTTCTTCTGCAACACCAGTTACTCCAGTAAATCCATAGCCATACTTGGGACCATGATCGGCACCAGTTATCAAAGTAAGCAGTTTTCCAATACAGTACTCGAATTGAATATGCTGAATAGTTTTATATAGCAACAATCAATTTATAAATATAACATATATATTGCTACATGAAGGCACTCCCGTCATACTGAAGTCGAGATAACTGATGTCGATCAATGCCATGAACACTATGGAACAACTGAATTTGCAACGAGTATCTAGCAGTCAGTAAAACATCCATTTTGGCGAAATTGAGCATATCGTTGCAATTCAAAATTTTTAGTGCCATGCTCCGGATTCGGCATAAGGACAACCATATCGTTAATCTTCACTAAGATCACGTTTGCGAGCTAGAAGAAAATCACCAATCTCCTATTGCATTTAACCAGTCTGTCTTGAAACTGGTTTAATAAATAGGAATTCACGTGATTTCACTTTATATGCAATTCTGATTATAGTAGGCATATTGACGTGAGTGTTACCAACATCACGCGCAATCGGAATCATTGTTGAGTATTGCACCGTATTCCAATTTTCTTTGCACAGTGTACTCGAGTAATATAATTGTGGTGAGCTGAATGGCTATGCACAAGTTCGCATGCGACAGACTGTCTTTAAAGCAAACCCATTACACTGAATGCATATTCGAAAGGTGATAGTTATGTTACTTAAACGAACATTGGTTGCGCGGTGGTGATGAAATTATATAATCAAGGTTGCGGTCTTGATATAAACACCTGACCCATTAATTACTTACATATGTCAGTATAAACTAAGAATTGTATAGTGTGGAAAAGGTAATTCATCCAGTAGTCCGGTTTCGTCCTTATTGGGAACTCATCAAGTACTGGCCAGAATTTGCCGCGGACAGGATACGAACCTGGGCACGTCTGCTTCGGAATCTGGTGCTCTAACCACTGAGCTATCCTGCCGCACACTACACTACACACAATTTTCAGTTATATACTAACTAATGTAACTCGGTTAGTCAATTTTTCCTTTAGGTGGAGCTCATATGGCATCCATTTAGACCCAAAGTTCCAACTAACCATGCCCAATCTGTCATTACTGAACAGACACCACATTACATGGGGAAATGGTATTGAAATGAACATTTATATAATTAAACGAACATTGGTTGCGCGGGTGGTGATAACAATTATTATAATCAAGGTTGCGGTCTTGATATAAACACCTGACCCATTAATTACTTACATATGTCAGTATAAACTAAGAATTGTATAGTGTAGAAAAGGCAATTCATCCAGTAGACCGGTTTCGTCCTTATTGGGAACTCATCAAGTACTGGCCAGAATTTGCCGCGGACAGGACTCGAACCTGGGCACGTCTGCTTCGGAATCTGGTGCTCTAACCACTGAGCCATTCTGCCGCACACTACACTGCACACAATTTTCAGTTATGTACGGCAGAACCAGGTTAGGCAAGTTCCGAAGCAGACGTGCCCAGGTTCGAGTCCTGTCCGCGGCAAATTCTGGCCAGTACTTGATGAGTTCCCAATAAGGACGAAACCGGTCTACTGGATGAATTGCCTTTTCTACACTATACAATTCTTAGTTTATACTGACATATGTAAGTAATTAATGGGTCAGGTGTTTATATCAAGACCGCAACCTTGATTATAATAATTGTTATGTTGTTCGACGACTGGTTAAATACAATGGGATTGGTGTTTACTTCAAGCTCGCAAACTTGATTTAAGGAATTATTTATGAATAGTCAGTACAAGCGAGCACTATGCCTTAAATTAAGCATTGTTTCGACAAGATATATAGGACATTTGGTTGGTGTGATCTTCGACTCCTATGTCAATTAGTACTGTAGATAGTTAAGTTTATATAAATTATACAGCGAATCTAATTTATTAAAGGGTAAGCCAAAAGTACTACCATTTATACTACTATAACTAATACTACTACTACTACTGCTACTACTAATACTACTACTACTACTACTACTACAACCACCATAAATAATACCAGTACAACTAATACTAATACTACTACAACTACTACTACTACTACTACTTTTACTACTACTACTACAACTACTACTGCTAATACTACTGCTAATACTACTACTACGACTACTACTACTACTACTAATATTACTACTAATACTACTATTACTACTACTACTAGCCCTACTATTACAACTACTACTACTACTACTACTACTACTACTACTACTACTACTACTACTACTATTACTACTACTTCTATTACTATTACTACTAATACTAGTACTAATACTTTCGCTACAACTACTGCTACTATTACTACCATCATCACTACCAATATTTGTACTACTTCTACTACTACTGATATCGTAACTATAACTACTACTGGTACCACTACTATTACTCAATCTGCCAACACTATTATTAACACCATTACCAATACTAGTACTACTACTACTACCATTACTACTACTGTTGCAAATTATACTGGTACTAATATTACTGATACTACTTCTAATACTAATAATACTACTGTTGCTACTACTAGTAATACTTATACTACTACTACTGCTACTACTACTACTAATACGAATAATACTACTATTGTTAATACTATTTCTACTACTAATACTACTAATACTACTACTACTACTACTACTACTACTTCTACTACTACTACTACTACTACTACTACTACTACTACTACTACCGACAACTACAACGACTACTACTACTACTGCAACTGCTAATGCTACTATTGCTATTACTAATTCGTTAATACTGCTGCCATTACTACTACTATTTACTATTCCATGAGATTTGCGGAAATTCATTGCAACTGTGCTACTCTTAGTCAAATACCAGGGCAATACTTTGCAAAAGGGATGGGTATGAATTAGCTGTGACTTAAAAAAAAGTCAATTTCCTAGTGCAAACCAAAATAAATGCAATCCATCTATTATAGGTCCTCTCCTGTAAATAAGAACATATAGATGGAATCGCTCGAAAAATTTCAAGAGCACGCATTTTTTGGTAAGATGCTGATAGGGTAAAATGGCAGCAAACTTCACTCGCAAAATGAATGAAAAATAAAACAACTGATTTGAATATACTATAATCAAATTTTTGAACTTCATATAAACACCTGACTCATTAAGTATTTACATTTTCTCAGTATAAACTAAGAATTTTATAATGTAGAAAATGCAATTCATCCAGTAGACCGGTTTTGTCCTCATTGGGAACTCATCATGTATTGGCCTGAATTTGCCAGATTTGAATATAACTAGCAATTGTTCTGGATTAAGCAGTTTAATCTAAATAATACGAATCAAATTATACACTATGCACATAAGTATGTGGCAATAGGTAAAAGTTCGAATTGCTTTGAAACATGATAAGTAAATTTTTTATGCTACCGGCTTACACAAAATAGGATTTTTGAGGAGAAATGGGCGATTAGTTATTCCACTCCAGCTTCATATAGCTAGATTTTTCTGACTTTAGTTTTAAGCCCATGTTAGCGTGGTCAGATTTTATATAAAGAATATTATAACACTAAGAGGCAAGAACAAAAGCAAACAACGAAAGGCAACTAAAACCTATGTTCAAATTATATTCAAATTTGAAAAAATTTGTGTTCACAATTGTGCATGAATTTAAATAAAGACCATATAGGATCCATCTATTGAATAGGCTAAAAAAGTAACGTTCATTAGTATATAACTGAGAATTTCGAGTAGTATGAAGCAGGGTGGGTCAGTGGTTAGATCACCAGATTCCGAAACATACGTTCCCAGGTTCGAGCCCAGTCCGCAACAAATTCTGAATAGTGCATGATGACTTCTCAATAAGTACGAAACCGGTCTACTGGGTGAATTGTCTTTTCTAAATTAAACAATGCTGTCTACTGACAAAATTATGCTCATAATAGGACAGGTGGTTTTCTCAATATCGCAAACTTGATTTAAATAATTGTGCACATTTTTTCTGAAAGAATTCTTCGTTGAATTAGTTATGCCACTGTTGATAACATTTCGGAATATTTTCTTTATCCTTAAAGAAAGTATTTAGCCAGCTCTATTGTCCAAAGGAGTTGACTCAATATAGTTAAATGTGATATTGACAAAAGCATTAAACGTATGAAAATAACAAACTCTATTTGATGCAACTTTTCGCATTATTTTGGCATAATTGGTCGTGTGGCAAGTGAAAAAGGTCACTTAGAATACAACGGTTGTCTTATATACTAAAAGTCTCACAATTTTTCCATATGGAGGACCTATTTTAACCTATTGGCTTAAAGTGGCCTATTTCTATGTTTACAAGGTGGTTGAATACAAACATTTTAAAGAATCACGCCAAGACGCATAGAAAATTCTCTTCAAGCGAGTATACCATAGAAAATTTTAAAAATGTATTCGTAAAAGTAAAAAATGAAAAATCAGGATATATTTTAAAAGTCGCAGGACCTGTTTACTGTCAGTAATGATTATTGCCCACTGAGAATATTGAAGACTTGTTGGACAAGAAATTGATGTCATAGAAAAGCAAATAATCTCGAAAGCAAATCAACTTAGCCAATCGTATCGGAAGAAATTTGATTAGGAGGATGATAAAATGAGCATAATAAAGCACAGCCATCTGCCAAATCGAATTTCAACGCATCTGGTGTAATAGCACATCGCATAGGAGAAGCCAGTTCGCCCTCTTGGTGAGAGATACAAGCAGCATGCAAAAGAAAATATCTTGACCTATTAGGCAATATTTATCCGTGGGATAATAATGACTGTCATGTCTGACAAAGCGGATAATCATTGCATTGGCCAAAAGATATGAAATCCCTAAGATAGGCCATGAGGCACTCAGTGCATCAAAAGCGTATATATATAAAATATAAGTATCTTTAATGAATAGAACTTTAATGCAACGAAAATTAATCGAACCAGAAACTTGAAGAACTGACTTGTCTGTTTTATTATAGTGTGCTAATTTAAAAAAAATATTTCTCCAATGTCATTAGTAGTGCCGTCCTTACTTCACAGCTCAACTGACAACATAAGGTTGGGGGTTACAAAGGAACACCAGCTGTAAGCAAGAATTTGGGGCTAACTGTGCTTGTAACGATAGTTCTCGATTTTGCAGAGAGCTGATCACATTTCAAAGGTCTACGAGCGTAGCAACCGATCGATTGCGCGAAAAGCTGGGTGAAATCTTCTTTGTTAAAATTTACATTGAGTCACTAATATCAACTTTGAAGCTTGTCGATCGAAGGCAGTATAATAACAGTAGCTGATGTTCCAAGCATGAAAATTACAGCGTATGTTTATTGCTAAGAATATGACCTGCACCAGGAGCAGATATCCCAATAAAAGTTTCGTTGTCAGAAATTGAGGACTATTGAAAGTAACTCTAGGATGTCAGTGTAGACCGATATGTTACTCTTCGTTTCTGCAAAGTAAGCTTCCATGTCTATTCAGCTCTCTCATTTTTCTTAGTAGCAATTAAACAGCAGTTATGCCTTATTCTGTCTCAAACGGTCCCTAACACTATTAGAAATGTAATGAAGTGACAGCGGTGTAACTACACTTGCAACGAGTAGCTCGAATCAAAATTAAGAGACAGGAAAGCAAAGCTAACTCACTAGTGTATCTTATGACAATCCTGGGACAAATATATGTGTTTTTTGGCTACTTTCCATCCCAAGATGGCAAGAGCGTTTCTTGGGTATAGTGGCATATATTTGAGCGAATTGCAAAATATTTCACTGTGGGTGAAATTTGTCAGATGAAATATAAGTGCATCAAACTTTTATGTTCATCAATTGCCGCATCATTGTGTGGAACTATGAACATAGGCAAGCGAAACACTAAACTAGATTTCTTGCAAATAAACTAAATTGAATCTGGCAAATGCCACTATAATAATAATTCGTCGACAAGCGATGTATATGGCACAAGGTAAAACTTTAAAGCTGCCTAAAGTTGTTAAACTTTAGCTTCCTTCGTAATTTCCCGAAAAAGGTTTAGTCCAGTTTAAAAGATCCACTTGAGTATAATGCTTGATGTCGTTTTGCGATGAAAAGTATCTACTGCATGAAATAACCCTCGTCTAAATGTCATCATTTATCAACTTCATCATTACAGCTGCAAATTGTCAACAATTTAGCTAAAATCACATTGAACATTTATGAAAATATTTAAAAAAAGTTATATTGAAATCTATAAGTTCAAATTAACTATGAAATTAATATCTTATTTAGGGAACCAATTTTGAAATCGG
Organism: Eudiplozoon nipponicum; assembly: GCA_029291075.1. Taxonomy (NCBI): domain Eukaryota; kingdom Metazoa; phylum Platyhelminthes; class Monogenea; order Mazocraeidea; family Diplozoidae; genus Eudiplozoon; species Eudiplozoon nipponicum. The sequence goes on from JAQBSW010003650.1 coordinate 51,872, forward strand.
TCGGAGAACTTCACTAGATAATAAATTATAAATAATCAGTAAAAACTTTTTATTAGTTTGAGACTGAATTGTGTTGTTATTAAAGATGACACACTCAGTGGTTGAGGAAACTCGGTCTTTTTATTTCCCTCATACACTGGTTCTACAGTCCAATCAATTGTTAAAATTCTGAGAAATTATTTCCGCTAACACTTCGTCCATTATATAATAGGCAGAACAAAGTTTGACCGAAGCTATTCTTAAAAAAATTAGAGTGAATGTCATACATTTCTCGTTTTTTGTAAACTTTTTCAATTTTATACAGGTACAAGTTTGTCTGAGGTTTATAGTCGAATTTGCAACGGTTAATATTTTAACAAATTTAGGCTATCATTTAGACGCAACTAATGTCTTTTTGAGAAGCTATTACGCTTCATAACTTATTAATTTATAATGTATTTAATTAAATTAAACATACGTATATTTACAAGTATAATCTAATGTGAAAAATTAAATTCATCCAGTAGACCACTTTCGACCTTATTGTAAACTTATCACGTAATGTGCACGATTTTTGAGGGGTGGGCTCAAACCTGGGCTTTGTCTTCTTCAGAATCTGTTGCTCTTACCGCTAAGCCACCCTGCAGCATACTAAACAAAATTTTCAGTTATATACTAACTACTACTTCTTGGTTAGCTTTTCTTTTCAGTTGGAGCCTACATAGGACCCTTAGAACTAGCATTCCAAATAACCATCTCCAGTTCCTCGATATAGAACAGAGACCAAACAACCTAGGGACGTGATATTGAAGGGAACATTTATATATTTAAATAAAAATTGGCTGCGCGAGCTGTGAAGAAAATTAATTATATTAATTTTGCGATGTTGATATAACTATTCAAACATTTCTTCCTCTTCTTTAGTAATTAGTGAAGCCCATGTTTCCCAGCATTGTCGTATTTTATATTAGATCTACGCTGCCAAACTTTTGAACAGCCTTAAGAATTAAAAAAACCAAAGTTCTACCCATATTATAATCAAGGTTGCGGTCTTGATATAAACACCTGACCCATTAATTACTTACATATGTCAGTATAAACTAAGAATTGTATAGTGTAGGAAAGGCAATTCATCCAGTAGACCGGTTTCGTCCTTATTGGGAACTCATCAAGTACTGGCCAGAATTTGCCGCGGACAGGATACGAACCTGGGCACGTCTGCTTCGGAATCTGGTGCTCTAACCACTGAGCTATCCTGCCGCACACTACACTACACACAATTTTCAGTTATATACTAACTAATGTAACTTGGTTAGTCAATTTTTCCTTTAGGTGGAGCTCATGTGGCATCCATTTAGATCCAAAGTTCCAACTAACCATGCCTAATCTGTCATTACTGAACAGACACCACATTACATGGGGAAGTGGTATTGAAATGAACATTTATATAATTAAACGAACATTGGTTGCGCGGGTGGTGATAACAATTATTATAATCAAGGTTGCGGTCTTGATATAAACACCTGACCCATTAATTACTTACATATGTCAGTATAAACTAAGAATTGTATAGTGTAGAAAAGGCAATTCATCCAGTAGACCGGTTTCGTCCTTATTGGGAACTCATCAAGTACTGGCCAGAATTTGCCGCGGACAGGATACGAACCTGGGCACGTCTGCTTCTACACTATACAATTCTTAGTTTATACTGACATATGTAAGTAATTAATGGGTCAGGTGTTTATACCAAGACCGCAACCTTGATTATAATAATTGTTATCACCACCCGCGCAACCAATGTTCGTTTAATTATATAAATGTTCATTTCTACCCAATTGTTTACAAATAAGAAATTGCACGTGCCCATTTCTCATTTCAATGAACCACTTCGTCTGAATACATTATTGGATTTTCTGCAATACATATATGTAACAAAATATACTTTGTTGCTTATTTTGTTACTACGCAATTCGTGCTTTGAATAAATAACTAGAAATGCTTAATTACCTTGTCCTTGTCTTGCAAAACAAGGTTTGATGTGCACTGGCTTCATTTTGCTCTGATTTATCTGAGTCCGGAATTGAACCACTTTGTCAACGGTGCGCTAAGCATCCAAAGATATTTGCTAATTAGTAAGTCAAACGGTGCAATTTTTTTAAACGGCATTGTTTATGTCTACAGTTAGATCTCCTAAACATAACAGATTTTTTAATAGTCAAGCGAGCGTCATTTACGTGTATCTGTTTGTTTGTGCATGTCTCTGCACGTGTACTCCATCAAAGTGAAATTTCAGTGATCTCATGATAAGTACTGCGGATTCACCAGATAATTAGTAAGGCAAGTGGAAATTATTTCTTTCATTGAAATATGTATAAAACATTGCGTAATTCCTAAATGTTTAAGTTTAAATGTCCCTTATATTTAAATGCCAAAGATTTATTTCTTAAACACGAACTTACTATAAACAAAAGTTGGTCTTTGTTTAAGGTAATTACAAATTTGGACGGATTAGAGGGAAATTGAAAATAAGATCATTGTATATTCCTTCTTGCACGCACATGGTTTTAAATAAATAAAGGTTTTTGCTGATACTGCAAGTAACAGAGAAATTAAAAATATCAGAAAGGAACATAATTTTATATTGAAGTGTTTGGGTATCTATAGATTGACAGTTGATAAGAAAAATGATATAGAAACTATTGAAGTAGTAAATCCGTCTACAATAAAATGTAAAGGGAATCAGTAGCAAATGCTACATTGTGGTTTGAACACAGCTTTCCGAATCAAAAATCACAAAAATGGGGCTGTTAAAACAACACAATAACGTTCAATCAAATATAGGATAAAGTTCTAATAAGACAGCCAAAATTACGTTTGTTAACCGAAAAATAGGAACAACGGTTTTTATGAGTCCATCTGGTTGTAATTTAAAAATTTACGGACAATTAGATAATGTATAAATATACACTAAAACATATAGACCCTTCTGATAATTTACAAGAATAGGTTAAACTATTGTGCAATAACATAACTGCTATTCGTGAATTGGTTCAAATAAGTAGTAACACACAAAAACAATGAGATAAATTTTTGCTCTGAGTTTACGGTTAAGAAAAGTTAGATAAACTAAGTAACCCTATAAAAATTATTGCTTATGTCCATTAATTCCATAAATGAAATATGTCCAAGTTTCTATGTCATTTAATAAGAATATGTTTTAATATTCTTATTTCTCAGACCACACTTTGATGAATTCATATCATTTGGCTGAGTCGTCGTTAAATGCGAATAAAACGCCGAAAATGGGTTGTCGAACTTACATGTTGTGTCAATATACACAAGTATACCAGTATCCAATACACTGGACTATTTTCACTGTTTTCTGTTTCATCAACGAGTAGCATTAGAAGGAAGAAGAATTTTGACAAGTCATATTACGAAGATAATCCATAAATGCAGGCCTTCTTGTTATTTTCTATATTTGTAGGAACATTATGATCAAATCGGAGTTGTTCCAATGGAGTTAACATTGACAGTTCCAATACAAATATCCTCATACCTTACATGATGAAACCCGTCTTAGATGTGTCGTCTTTAAAGCTCAAACTGTAGGCACGATTCCTGGATAACATATTAGACGAATTATATGGTGGATGCAAAAGTTAAAATATTGAATTTACCTAATTAAGTAAGCGAACGTCAATTTAAGATTGAACAGCAATCATATTGTTAAATGGCAATTGTTCAAAGAAAGAATATTTACTCAGATATCTTTATTAATTTCAAGTTAAATCATTCCTATCGAATAATAATACGAGTAAGAACAATTATATGCCTGGTATTAAAATACATAAGACATTGGAGTATCCAATTAGGTAGTGATGAGTTACCATTGCAAAAGGGATCTGGAACCGGGCCCCGAAATTTTGGATTAAAAATGGGAATAGTGGAAGTAGAAAACTTGTTTCGCAAAACTTGTGAAAGCTAAACAACAGATTAATTGTCGCAAAAATATGTATTTGAAATTCAATAAACTTTCGGAAAATTACATCTTCTGTTGATGCTTTAGAAATATCCAGTCAATCTTCGTCATTCGTTTATGATTCTAATTATTTTGCGAGTAGAATTAAACCAATAGTTAAACAATTTTTCTTCAATTTCCATAATAAGATATATCATTTTCTGATGGAAAAATTAGGATTTATGAGTTTTCTCATAAATTTTCACGAAAAACTTTTTCATGTTTTTAAAATATTTGTGTCCAGTAGACCAACCTTACAGAATAATTTCTGTTCACCTAAAATATTCATTGGCAGAATGATTGTTCGTAACATGATTCAATTAAGTGTAAGGCTGTTGTTGAAGTTTTCAATTATGACGTGGTCCGTCTTAATGACACCATAATGCTAGTATTAATGTTTTATGTAATGGTTTGGAAATGAGGCAGAAAATATATTTAAGGTAAGATCACAATTTAGTGGCAAAAGTAAATATATATTTAGCTTTTAATCAAGTTTTAGCTAGATTATTTTCAATATAATCCAAACGTCCTTCACATTGTTTCGAGTTCATGCAGCATAAGTTAAGCATTTAGATACTGATTGTGGCAGAGAGCTAAAAAATATGGAATTTTGTATTAAGTGATGCGCACCTAGTAAAATATTTATTCAAATATGACTAGAAGGATAAACTGAAAGCAGCTTAAACGGAAATATTTCTGAACACCTTTTACTCCAGCAAATCCATTCACCTTGGCCTTGATCGATATCAGTTATCACATTACGCAGTAATCACAATTGCATGTGTATTAGTTCTCCGACACAATTAGTATCTAACTGCTATATATTTAATTAAATGTTTTCATGATTACCGCGAAATTTGATATCGATCAAAACCATAGTGTATGGACTTGCTGGAGTAACAGGTATTTAGAAATAGTTGTAAATTTCAATTTTTGTGAACTTTAGCGTACATGGAAATCCATTGTGTTGGTACCATGTATCTATTTAGCAACTATAGAGTTTGTACCAAGTACCATTTCAGCAACCATAATGTTGGTATCAGGTACAGACGCAATATCCATAGAGTTGGTTCCTCTAGATACATCGTTTATAATGATATATATATATATATATATATATATATATATATATATATATATATATATATATATATATAATGAGTTGTCTTTGCAATCGCATTGTCGAACACTATATGAAATTAGCTTAACAACTGCAGGTTTACTCATTCGTATAAGATATTTTACTGTCCTATTTTCACAAATTTCTCAACAAAATATATATGAGATAAAGGGCGTAAGACCGGATCCTACTGATGAGTCTCCAGTAAGAACGAAACAGATGTGCATGCGGCTACACATTCCGATCATGCCGTGTTTGGCTTATCCTACTGGTCGGATTTAAAATAATTTGAAACTAGATGCGCAACACCTAATACACAATTGTGTAATTTAATAAAATAGGCCAATTTAGGTTGTCAAATATACTTATCGTGATAAGTTGTAATTAGTTAAATTATTTTGTTAGACTTTCCGAACAATACGTTGATATAACTTTACTTAGATCAAGTTTTGGATCTTGATACAAACGCCTGACTTATTATGTACAATCATTCATCAATATAAATAAAGCATTTTATAATATATAAAATGTAATTCAAGCATTAGACCGGTTTCATTCTTATTGGAAACACTTCCAGTACACTCCATAATTTTTTTCAGCGAACAGGGTTCAAACCTAATATTAACTAAACATGTCTACTGGATGAATTACATTTTCTACATTATACAGTGCTTGTTGCTTATTGATGTACATTCATTTTGTATGCGAGTGTCTCAATGCGCATACTTTTAAATATTTTATGTGTTGAAAAAGGCTTTTAAATAAACTGAAATTTAATAAAAATTAATCTCGTTACCATTAGTTTACACTCCGTTTCAAAATTAAAAAGCAAACATTTAGGCAATTTAGATATTGAATTGTTATAACAACCAGTCTAAGGGTAAACAAATTGTTAAATCCGTCAAATTTGTTAGACTGCTGCCAGTTGGCAATTTATATTTCTCACGATTTTGTTGATTTTAACTGAAACTGCGGAGTATAACAATTAGGCCCAGAGCAAATTTGAATTTATGAGAACGATCATTTGTTTCAATACGGATGTCAATGCAATGGTGGAATATGTTTGCCTGGTTATTATTTGTATGCCACAAGGAGACAAACTTCAGTAAACACAACAATAATTGGCAAAATATTTACCATATGCCACACTAGTCTGATATACTTTGTGCTATTGCAGTATACAAACTGATTATAATTTGTGAATTGATAGATTTTCTCATCGCCACACTTTGGATAATCTGGCTTTGGATCGATTCATTGGAATTATCAATAAATTAAAAATGATGACTATTGTTAATGCATACATTCGTTAATCATGCTAAATATATGGCTCCGTAGTTATATATATATATATATATATATATATATATATATATTATTGGTATATGTCATATTTACAATATAGTAGCAAATGAAACTTTTTGTGTCCAATAGATCAGTTGCATATGAAATCTGGTATAACTTCTAATTTAATAGTAAAATATATTTAAGCCATTCTCGCCTCATTACCTCAATTCTGTATACAGACGTATGTTAGGATAGGAAACTCATTTAATATTAAAGTGTATTTTCATTTTGGATAAACGCCTGCTGAAAACCAAAATACGCAACTACGCATTACAATCTTTTAGCTATATACATATTCCGTGTATTTATTTGATTAAGTGAATGAAAACTGGTATTATGTTCAGCTTTACATTTATTTTTTGTTAACGGTTAATTGCATGATTAATTGTGAGTGCGTTCGTGCATGCATATGTGTGTGAGTTTCTGTGTGTGTAAATCCCATTATATATATATGCACAAAATATTTTGTAGATTATAAGGGATTTGGAGTGAAATGGCTATCGATTTTTGACATCCAGCCTCACGACAGTTTGTGTATTGAAGAACATGTTACCTTTTGCAATAGGAAAATTTTACATAGTAATTCAATTTGACCGCCATGCTACTATTCAGACAGTTAGCTTGCCTTTAAATGTTTAGATTAGGAAAAAAAATTTCGTATCTTCTGCAATACGAACAGGACATGGTTCGATGTCGACATCTATAAGCCTAACCGGATTGTTGTCAAATAGCAGCTGTTTCTTCAGGTAGCCTAGCTCTTCCATGATTTTGTTTTCAAAGTAGATCTTAAAGATTAAGTTCGCTCGTTTATAAATTAGGCTTCTCTTATTAGCTTTCGGTACACCAATTTTATAATGAATGTTTTTCACCTGAAATTTTATTTTCACTGTTTTGTCAATGTCAGATCGTCATTTTCTTCTCTATGTGAGTTGGATTTCCAAATAGTGCAATGCATTGTCTTTCTCTACCACGAAAGTGGCTTGGACGAATTTATTAAATTCAATAGATTTTTTCATGATTTTGGCTGTGTATGCTGATTCATGGATGAACAATAGTATATCATCTGCATATCTTTCGTATTGTAGGCGGGGGTCAATTATGTTTTCAGGCTCGTTTGTTCAATACGGTGCGCGTATATATCTGCCAATAGAGGTGAAATAAAGCTTCCCATAGCTATACAATTGAATTGTCGCAACAATATATTTCCAAATGTAAATTGCGCCATTTTCGCACCTGCTAATGTGAGATTTTGTGTTAATTAAAATTCTTGTATCACATTTTTTAATTGGTTACAAAAGACGGCTGTTTATTTTTTGAGTGGAATGTACGTAAATACGGATAAAACGTCAAGTGAGATTATGTAGTTTTCTTAAGACACTTTACGCTTCACTTAATCTGGTAGCTCTAAAATCTCCTTCATGGTTTTTTAGGTTTATGGCAAATTTTAAACATTGAAAATGTGGTCAATTAAACTTATCCAGTTTGTGTTGCGATACGTTTGACCATTCGCCTAATATGCAGCATGAGGAAAGCTCCAGAGGATTCTGTGGTGTAATTTAATGTTGGTTTTCTGTACAGTCTTATGGGTCATGTTATGACAGGTACCGCTTTTAAAATTTATTCTGAAATTAAGGACAATTTTCCGGTATCTGCCATTGACGTTATAATGCGTATTCTCTCTTTTCAAAAGAATTGTTAGTCTTCCTATAATATTTGCTTCGTCACTTTATATTTGTTGTCTAGATTTAACTTGCTTCAATCACTTTTTATCTTGCTCATGAGCACACAATAAGAATTAGCTTTGAGTATAACAATTATTGATTATTTGTTATGCAAATCAATTACAATAGATTTTCGTGAGTGTAGTTTATTTAGCCCATCTATGTAAACCTTTATTCTGATTTGAAAAACTTTCAAATTGAACGATGATATTTCGAATTGCGCAGTGCGATCGTCACATTAAGAGTATCCACGATTTTCTCTCGTGGTTGGCGGATCTGCCAAGATCCGAATGATCCCATTTTCAAGTACGCATTGAGTTTATCTTCGTGGTGGCTGGGTACTGATTCGTCCCTTCACTCCGAAGCCTTCCACATAATTCGTACTAACCATTGGAAATTATGTACGATCTGGCAACGTTTCCGTATCTAATTTCTAATACCTTCATCAAGCCACTGTTTTACCCAAGTGTCCTGTCTACTTCTTCTTTAAGTCACTGTCTATTGATTGCTTCTCTGATAATGCCTCTTGCTCATTCTTTGTAGAAGATTACAGTTCGAGCCTTGATGTCAATAATTTCGCGTTTGTTGGGACTCTTCCTAATAATGCAGAATTGTTTCGCATTGAATGTAATTATTTCTGCTGTTTTGAGAAAATGTCTTTTGATTAATTGTAAACACATGTATCAAGTCCAATTGGCAAAGTCCATTGACAGAGCGCTGTCCTAATTTCGTAAAAGTGAAATTTGGTTCGGAATTTGTCCGATAGAATTACAGAAATCTGTTCTGATTAATTTCAATATGAAGAACTGACTGTGCTCTAAACAACTTTATTAGGAAACAGGTACCTATCGTCTTGAATTTCTCAATATAATAAGAAATATAGTAAACCATCGGCTGACAGACAGTTAGAAGGAATTTACTAAACATGAAAATTAGCCGAAAGTAATTTTGCTATATTGCATAGCCAAATATTAAAATACGAAATTTTAAATTATCTCATCTTGGAAATGAAATGGTATTAATAGAAAGGCCTACATTAAAAGATTAAATATCAAAATATTTTACATTAAAACAACATGTTTTACATAAATTATTCCTATTTTCAAGACAAACTTTAGATTTATATTACAAGGAAGGCAATCTTATTTATTAGGTTCTCAGACTGTCAATATTTACTTGAAAGCACTAAGATATATTCTACATTTTATGTAAGTTAAAAATACGCGAATACCTCACTTTCTTGCATAATATTTCTTTTAATTTTCACATTTCCAAATACAATATAATGCTGCCTGTTTCCTCTGCAATTAAAATCAGCGAAATAGATTTTATTCAATAATTGATTTAAATATGCATTTTACAGTGTGTAATATTGGATGTCTACTCTACAATTACAGGTACAAAGGTTTTTTAGACTGATAAAATATATTTTCGATTAAAGCATCAGTGATTTGATCCATATATACGATCTCAAGTTTTACAGTTATCTGTATTTTGTCTTAGCGATAAAACACAGAAGAACTATCAGTTAGTAGCTGGTAATTGCACACTTTGACCGTTCGGGTTTCTTCTCCATGCAACAGACGTTACATACAGTTAAATACTGATTGTTGCGGAGAACTAATATATATGCATGTATGTATTAGGTGTTGCGAACCTAGTAACAAATTAGTTCAGTTGTGACCAGAAGGATAAACCAAAGGAAGCATGAACGGAAAGTATAACCTCATGCACATTCGTTTCGTGCTTACTGGCGACTCATCAGTAGGAAGCGGTATTACGCCCTTAAACCACCATATATTTCGGTGACGAATGTAGGATAATAGAACGGTACAATCTCCTAGACGAATGTGCACACCTGCAGTAGTGAAGCTAACATCATATGAAGTTTCGACAATGCGACTTCAACGCTATCTCACACTATATAATATGTATACCGAGTCTGTAAAGGATACTAACACTATGGATATTGTGTCAGTAACCGATACCAACATTATAATACCGAAATGGTACATGGTACTAACATTATGGTTACCGAGACGGAACATGGTACCAACATGATGGATATCAAATTATGGTATAGTTCACCGAAATTGAGAATTGCAACAATTTCTGAACACCTGTTAATCCAGTAAATCCATACACCCTGGCCTTGATCGATGTAAGTTATCACATTTCGCTGTAAGCATGACATCATTCAAATAAATATATAACAGTTAAATACTGTTTGTTGCGGAGAACTAATATATATGCAAGTATGTATTAGGTGTTGCGAACCTAGTAACAATTTAGTTCAGTTGTGACCAGAAGGATAAACCAAAGGCAGCATGAACGGAAAGTATAATCTCATGCACATTCGTTTCGTGCTTACTGGCGACTCATCAGTAGGAGCCGGTATTACGCCATTTAACCACTATATATTTGGGTGAAGAATGTGGGATAATAGAACGGTACAATCTCCGAGACGAATGTGAAAACCTGCAGTAGTGTAGCTGACAATTTATCAAGTCTCGACAATGCAACTTCAACGCTAACTCACTTTACTTAATATATATACCGAGTCTGTGAATGATACTGATACTATGTCTATTGTGTCAGTAACCGATACCAATATTATAGTACCAAAAAGGTACATGGTACTAACACTATGGTTGCCGAGTCGGAACATGGTACCTACATGATAGATATCAATGTATGCTATAGTTGCATACATATGCGTAAGGCATTTTACAGATATTACTGTTACATGATGGTTCTCCACGATTTTCAATCTTTTGTAGTCGCTCTGCACTATCCGTTTCGTAAATATCCTATTGATCCCCATTTTCAAGTACGCATCGAGATTGTCTTTGTGGTGGCTTGGTGCTGATTCGTCCCTCGCTGCTGAAGGCTTCTACATCGTTCATAATATCCGCTGGAAATGAGACACGATCAAATCTGCGTGAACTGGCGACGTTTCGGAAAATTATTTACCGTTTCATCCTCAGGCCTCTAATCACACACCGTCAAAATGTTCACTATTACAGAATTAAGCAAATTTAGTCACCTCGTTCCGAAACATTTCTATTTATATATATATATATATATATATATATATATATATATATATATATATATATATATATATATATATAAGATTTTGACGGACTAATAGCTTTAAAAATAGATTTGGTCTCAGTTACTTATCTCTGTATATGCATATGTATATATCGGATCTTTGCGAAATTTAGTAGAGCGTAGCGACTACTCACGAATGAAAATCGTGGTGATTCAACATGTTACACCCGCACTGCACAACCATTCAAGATGTTTATAACCGATACATGTATCTTCTTTATATCGTATTTACAATAATTTGATACAAATGAGTTAGCTGTTCAGTAATGACAGATTGGGATCTTTAATTGGAACTTTGGATTTAAATGGATGCCATGTGTTCCATCTAAAAGGGAAAAAAATTCATCGAGCTAGATTAATTGGTATATAACTGAAAATTGTGTGCAGTGTAGTGTGCGGCAGGATGGCTCAGTGGTTAGAGCAGCAGATTCCGAAGCTGAAGTGCCCAGGTTCGAGCCCTGTCCGTGGCTAATTCTGGCCAGTACATGATGGGTCCCCAATAAGGACGAAACCGGTTTTCTGGATGAATTGCCTTATCTGCACTATACAATTCTTAGTTTATACTGAAATATGTAAATATTTAATGGGTAAGGTGTTTATATCAAGTTCACAACATTGATTATAATAATTGTCATCACCGCCCGCGCAACCAATGTTCGTTGAAATAAGTTAGCTTTTCGTCTCGCTTTTTTATTAGTGATGGACGTCCAGGAGGCGTCAGTTAGTTTAGTTGACTGCTTTTGTGGTATTATGTACGACTGGTTGAATTGATCAAAAATTCGGAGTCAATTTGAATTTCGCAAGCTTGAAAAAAATTTCAAACTGAAAGCAGTTTATAGTTGACACAAATTGAATTTTAAAATGCAAATTTTGAAGCAATCTATGATATATGTACTATCTCCTGGCCTAAAAATTCAAGTTTCATCAAAATGACATTTTAATCAACTGGTCAAGAATAAAAAAACAACAACAATTTAAAAGCATCCAGGCAATTCTTTAAACCAAGTTTGCGAGCTTCAAGTAAACACCAATCCCATTGTATTTAACCAGTCGTCGAACAACATAACAAAACTACCGCCAGTCGCAACGCACTGACGCGTTTCGACATTCCATGATCATCATCAGAGTACGACGGCAAACTGACTAGCGAGGATCAAACCGCATTGCATATATATGGAAAGCAAAATTAGATATGCGGCTCTCACCTCTAGTAGTCTCGCATACATTGAACTTGACTGGAAATGTCGGCTGCACAATTTCTATGCAGTCACGAACATTAGCTGTTTGCAGCTTTCGCCACACACATATATATAGACAATATAATTAAACAATAATTGGTTGCGCGGGTGGTGGTAACAATTCTTTAAATCAAGTTTGCGAGCTTGAAATAAACACCAATCGCATTGTATTTAACCACTCGTCGCACAACATAAATAAACTAAAGCCAGTCGCAAAGCACTGACGCGTTTCGACCTTCCAGGATCATCATCAGAGTACGACAGCAAACTAACTAGCTAGGATCGAATCGCATTGCATATGTAAGGAAAGCAAAATTAGATATGCGGCTCTCACTTCTAGTAGTCTTGCATACATTGTACTTGACTGGAAATGTCGGCTGCACAATTTCTATGCAGTCACGAACATTAACTGTTTGCAGCTTTCCACATATCAATATAAGCATACACTTAAACATAATTGATTGCGCGGGTGGTGGTAACAATCCCGCACAATCAATTTGCACTTGAATTAAACACCAATCCCATGTATATTTAACCAGTGGCGAAATCATGCAACAAGCTACTGTTCGTGACTGCATAGCAATTGTGCAGCCGACATTTCCATGATCATGGATAAGTAGTATGCGGCAAACTGACTAGAAGTGACGAGCCGCAAATATCGTAAAACATTAATTGCTTCACTTGCACTATACATATTGACAATGCGTGACAATTTGATCCGTGCTGTAGTCAGTTTGCCGTCGTGCTCTGATGATGATCATGGAAGGTCGAAACGCGTCAGTGCGTTGAGACTGGCGGTAGTTTTGTTATGTTGTTCGATGACTGGTTAAATACAATGGGATTGGTGTTTACTTCAAGCACGCAAACTGGATTTAAAGAATTGTTACCACCACCCGTGCAATCAATTATTGTTAATTTTTTCCTTGATATGTATTTGTGGCGAAAGCTGCTAAAGTTAATGTTCGTGACTGCATAGAAACTATGCAGCCGAAATTTCCAGTCAAGTTCAATGTATACGAGACTGCTAGAGGTGAGAGCCACATATCTAACATGATTTCCATACATATTCAATGCATTTTGATCCGCGATAGTCAGTTTGCCGTCGTTCTCTGATGATGATCATGGAAGGTCGAAATGCGTCAGTTCGTTGCGGCTGGCGGTTGTTTTGTTATGTTGTACGACGACTGGTTAAATACAACAGGATTGGTGTTTACTTCAAGTTCGAAAACTTGATTTAATGAACGCTCATATTGTTTGGAAATTTCTGTCACCGTATGTGCATCTGTATTTTCCTCTTCAGTTTGTTGCCAATCCGATTGAATATTTGTTGATTCTAGTCGAAGGCGTGTTCGGTCTGGCCTGGATACTAGAAATGTATATATATATATATATATATATATATATATATATATATATATATATATATAAACCGTTTTAAAGAAATGCAAATGATGTAGCAGCAGGTACAATTGAAAATATACCATATTCCCTCCACTGTTAATTGTTAATCAGGAATCATTAATAAATTGTTGTTTGCTGCGAAACATGCACTCGTCATATTCTGACTTGAAAAGTTAACATTATTATTTTCAAATGTTTTCTAATAAATAAAAAATAATTTTAAACTATTTACAAATAACACAAAAGGTCACTTAAAGGTAAATATACCTTGAAATCGATGTATATATATATATATATATATATATATATATATATATATATATATATATATATATATATAATAAAAACATATAGAACCTTTTCACAATGTATTAATGCAGCTAGATAGAATGGTAGCCTCTCTACCTCAGCGTATAGTATTTCAGATGCCTAACTGACTGAGTAATAGTCGGGTTAATTATTTTCATGTAATATTTACCGGATTTATGTATGTATGTTTGTATGTATGTATGTATGTATGTATGCAGGTATGCATGCATGCATGCGTGTATGTATGTATGTATGTATGTATGTATGTATGCATGTATGCATGTATTTATCTATGTATGGATGTACGTATGCATGTATGTTTGCATTTATGTATGTATGTATGTATGTATGTATGTATGTATGTATGTATTTATGTGTGTATTTATGTGTGTATTTATGTTTGTATGTATATATTTATGTGTGTATGTATGAATGTGTTTTTGTTGGGTTGGGTTGAAAGACACAAAAATAAGCATTAAAATCACTCTGAATTTTGAAACCACACGAACAGTTAGGGGTGAAATTTAGAAAGATTTTATTCTCATTAATTGATTATCCATTAATTGAATAATAAGTCCACTAATAAGTCAGTTTTAATCCGATAATCTTAATCTTTTAGTTGAGTTAGCTTCAGTTTCCAATTCATGCAATCGTCTTTTCTTGTCATTAGCCTTATCAAACCTACCGATATTTCAACAGCTGTTTCATTCATAATGTTATTTCTAGATTTAATTTGGATAGATGCTCTAATCAATCTCGTCACCCTATTACGATTACATATCGTTATGCGTTTCCAATCATCCCAGTTAATAAAGTGCCCAGGCTACACTACATGACGAGCAAGATCAGGTTCAGCAATATGCCTTTATTACATGCAGTTGTATGTTCATCTCTTCTTAACTTGTTTGTAAATAGTCTAACGCAAGCAAATGGTAAATTCTTATTCAGCCACTTTCGTCTCACTTAGTTTGAATAACGTAACCGTTACGGAAATACACACTAACGTGTGACACGCAACTATCTAGTGAAAGATCATTCTGAAGTAAAAATAATACGGCCAGAGGATATATTGCGCCTGCTTCTTTAGTTTGTTTTGTAAAACTGGTGAGGACGAACCAATTGAAGAAAGCTGCCGATAAAGGAAACCGATATATTTTGTTGAAGAAAGAAAATTACTGGAATAATAGCTGTGTTCGGCAAAACGCAGATCAGGTAATTTCGATTAATCCAGTTTCGCAAAAATATTTTTCGTTCAATTGAGCCTATCACTACAAACATGACCATATCTCAAACACAAGTTTGTCCTACAACGAGAGAGAACCCTACACACAAAAAACAAACACAAATTCACGTACGCATACACATTTACCAATCATCCCAAAGAAGAAATAGAAGCAAACCAATTAAGATTAGTTGCCACCCCCGGAGTCATTTGATAAGCTAGGATGTATATAAATGAATGATTGTGAAGTGATGTTTTGTAGTCTCGTGATAAATGGTCATTATTCCCTGTGTAATTATTTTTTTCTATATATATATATATATATATATATATATATATATATATATATATATATATATATATATATATATTAATTTTTGTGGATGTTTACACAAATTAAATTATTTTAACAAGATTTGACCAAAATTCACAAACGCAAATGATAAGAATTTAAATTTAGATAATTTTTAATCAAAATTGCCTTACCATTTAAAGTGCATTGTTTTTACATTTCTTGCTTCGATACTAAAAAAATTATGTTATATTTTTACCTAAACTTTATCAATATCGCCGTATATATTTTAGCTGGGCAGTTAAATAATTCAAATAAACAGAGTGTCAAAATTCCTGAAGATACCATAAATTTCCGTGATTATCACTTCGATAATTTACTCGAGATTGACTCTCCTGAAATTAACTTAATTGTTAATAAGACGATTCATTTTGTAAAGATTTCAAAACGTGACTATATTTACTACATTCTTTTTCATTCTTTGGCGAGTAAATAATCGTAATCACTGCACATACTTTCATCTGCAAGCTGGTTTTATTAACCATGTGCGAATATTAGTGCACGTTTATGTACATCTAAATTTCTGGTTCATAAAGTACAAACGGCACCTCCTGTCTTTTTAAAATTTATTTCATGTTATTAGCAAAGGTGTTATTTTTCTGAAATTAAGTGATGTATTTATGAACTCTTTTGTTTATATTATTGTTTTTCCCATAAACAGATATCATTTAACAAAATAAAACAAAAGCATGTGCTGAAATTTGATTATTTGAATAGCTACAAAATCAATTAATTAAGAAAGGTTAGTGCTAAAAGCCAATGATGCAATTCAATAACATTTTATAAGTAGATTACCTGGGCCAACGTGCGTGTAGATTTTAAATTTAAACAAAATTTGCCTAAAGCTTTGTCTGGTTAACGCAGTATCATACCAGTGATGTGGCAACGAAAGAACTGGCGTCAAATAAAAGAGTGAAGTGCTAATTGCAATAATTAGTTAAATAGAGCAAGCAAAACATACATTTTTTGTTATGTTAATTTTCTTAAATAAATTTCTATTAGGTGAATTATCTTGTATGTGCACTTTTATAAATTTCACCCATTAGAGCTCAAATGGATATTCCTCATTCCCAACGATGTATCATGCTGCAGCACTATCTGCCTTGAATCCAACGGCGCAGAGTCACTCCTCAAATCTGCAACCACCGCAACTGATAGCGAATCAAGGAGTCACACCAGGTAAAAAATTAAAAAAATTGCATTTATCATTATTCGTATTCCCAACTAATATAACAGACTTAATAACGTTTAACTTATACATATATATATATATATATATATATATATATATCCAGTTTTCCCACATGTTTTGAACAAACTTATAATGGGTATGGAATGAAGTGCAGATTCATACTGATGCGCGGCCGGTAAGCAAGAAACAAACGTGTACTTAATGTTATATCTTAAGTTATTCCTAATTTATATTTATCTTACGTTACAGTTTTAAATTCAACATTCAACCGGAAAACTAAAAATCATGTTTATTCTGGGATTTTTAATCTGTTTAATTTAATATGAAAATATATTTATAGTCATTCTAGACGTATAAATAAATCCATTCAGTTGTTGAATAAGAGTAGAAAGGCTGGATATTTTATGTCAGTGTCGTCAATATAGAAGGAAGAGGCATAATAGTATAAATAAAATTTACAATGCAGAAAGATTTCGGTCTTGTTTGCTTTTATTTGATTATTGTCTGACATTTATGCAAGAGGGACTTGAATTACAGACCATTTAATTCAGTGATGTTTAATCTACCACCAATTCCACATTACTCGCGCAATTTTTGCAATTTACGTTTACTTACCGACTCACATTTCCTGTCCGTCATCATATCACATGAATCCCATTAACTTTTGCAGGATCAAGCCCAGTACGCGGCAAATTCGGGCCAGTACGTGATGAGCTCCCAACAAGGACGATACAGGGATGAATTGCCTATACTACACCATAGAGTTCTTAGTTTATAATGACAAATATATGTTCTTAATGGCCCAGTTTTTTTCTATCAATATCGCGATCATAATTATATTAATGGTTAATGATGTTGTTTTTCAAAATTCAAAAAATAGAATTTGGAGTATATTACAGATGCGACATCAGAGACACGTCTTTATAAAATCTGACTAAAAAGAGTATGGCTTATTCTGTTGATCTCCTTGTCACTTCATTAGGTTTAACAACAAATGAAATCGGGCATTCATTTTATTTTTCGTCGTTAATAGGCAGTTTTTTATCAGCCATGCAATTGAGAAGTAAAACAGTTTTAATCTAGAAATTCTGGTTTGTAGAAGAACTTAGT
>JAQBSW010003650.1:75000-79841 GCA_029291075.1 Eudiplozoon nipponicum
ACGGGCCCATTTGAAGAGTTTGGAGGTAGTGTGAGTAAGGTGTGGGGAGAAGTCTAGGGATTTTGAGAATTGAATGCCGAGATGTTTGGCCGAATCTATTATTTCTATGTCGAGGGGGTAGTTGGCAGCCGGGATGGAGCAGAATGGATCAGACGAGAGTCTCATTAAGCGAGTTTTGGTGGGATTTAGTTTGAGTCCGATTTAGCTGAGCTGCACGTGGAGCGAGGATAGGAGCTCCGATATAAGGGATGAGGAAGGGTTGGAATTTGTGGGGTTGCTGAATACGATGACCATATCATCTGTATATTTGAACAGCTTGAAAAGAGTGTCTTCAACCTGTATGTGTGCGAGTGCATGGTTGAAGAGAATGGGACCAAGTACAGAGCCCTGGGGAACACCGGATCGGACATGGGTTGGCCTCGAGAGACTGCTGCCAATTTTTACTCTTGTATAGCGATTCCGAAGATAATAGCTGATAAGATTGAGAACATTTCCGCAAATACCGCTTCTCATTAAGGCAGATTCAATTGCTGAAAATGACAGCGAATCAAAAGCCTTGGATATATCTAGGAAGAGGAGAGTGCACTGAAGCCCTTTAGAGAAAGAAGAGTAGCAATGATCGAGGACACTAACTAAGTTGGTGGAAGATGAGCGGCCGTTCAAGAATCCATGTTGATCATCAAGGAGGTAGAAGTTTTCATGAGACTTAATAAAAGGGTAGATTAGGTTGTATAGGATCCTGTCGAAGATTTTGGTGAAAGAAGGTACGATAGTAATGGGGCGGAGATCTTTAAATGATGAGGTCGAGGAAGAGCCGTTTTTGGGGATGGGAGAGATCGTCGAGCAAAGCCAGTCTGAGGGAAGATAGATGGTTTCGACACAATGATTAATAACATCTGCAAGTAGAGAGAAAACGTTCCAGCCAAGCAGCGCAATCATGTTGACTGAAACACCGTATTCATCAAATTGGTGTTTAGATTTAATGTCTTTAACTGCTTGGGCGACGGAAGCCGGAGAGACGTATAACCAGCGAAGGTTCTCGGAGTTTCCTTTGTCTACCATCTCAATAGGCGGAGTGGGAGAGGAAAATGAGTCGAGAAGATGAGTCAGATAGTCATTAGCGAAGTAAAGGTCGTCTGACTGAGAGAAGTTGATATATGAGGTTTTGGGCTTTTGCAACAATTGGTGTTTGATGATGGCGAACTTTGCCCGGGGGTTAGGAGCTGAGCGGATGCGTTTTTCGACGTGGAGCGCTTGTTTGTTGATAGCCTGTTTAATGAGTCCATCAATGCGTCTCAGAGCGAGGGCGCGAGCCAGTGACGATGTGCGTAGGCGAGAGCTGCGTGCGAGATTGTCACGTGCCTTAAACAGAGCGTTCATTTTATTCGTCGAGTATACTTGTTGAATAGAGGTGGCGGAGTTATAGTGGGAGGATAGGATGTTATGGACTTCGGAGAAGCACGAGGAGAGGTTGTTCGAGAGAAAGAGGTCCCTCCAGTTAACTGTGTCACAGAGTCGGCGGAACTCGTCCCAGTTGGTGAATCGTCTGAAAGGTTGGGTGTCTTCTCGAGGAGTGAAGGATAAGAGAGGCAAGAGGAAGGATACCTGACAGTGATCAAGATTGGGGAAGATTTCCCGAGAGCGAGCATCGGTCACCTCGTTATTGGAGAGAACACAATCCAGTTGGTTGTTCCCTCGGGTAGGAAAATGCACAAATTGGTGTAGCAGGTTATCCGCAAAGAGTCGAAGCAGTGGGTGACTTTCGGAAGCTAGATTATGCCAGTTATTCATGGGGAGGTTGAGATCACCCACCACGACGTACCGATCAGAGTGTAAAGAGAAAAGAGTGGAAAGGAGTTGGGCCCCGCGAGTGTCGTCGATGAGTGAGATATTTGGGGGTCTGTAGACAACGCAGGTAGATATGCTTTGGTTAAGGATTTGTAGCTGAAACGAGAAAAATTCCAAACCCTGAGAGTTCGATGTCGACAAGCGTTTGGGCATAAGAAGGGATCGGACATAGGCAGCTAGTCCGCCTCCACGACCGACAGTTCTGTCGCAACGAAGAAACGTGTATCCATGAATGAGGAAAAGGTCATCACTGTGGATGGAAGGGGACAGCCAAGTCTCAACAAGAACGCATATGTCAATCTCGTTAGAGGACAGAAAGGTTCCTAGTTGATTAATTTTAGGCGTAAGTGACCTGCAGTTGATGAGGATTGCTGAGAGCGCTTTGAGAGAGGGATGGTTAGATCGGAGAGGAGAAGCGTGCGGGGGCTTTCCGCTGGCGGGTTGAGCGAGATCTAGGGCTGATGAGGGTGACAGACCGCTTGTTGACAAGGATAGAGTGGTCAGAGTCGATTTGGATTTCTGTTGTTGTCCCTCGTTTATCAGGTGGGTGAGGCAGTTGTAGGGTTTGAAAGCAAGAGGGGGGCGAGATATCTGTGTTCGAGGGGGCACTCGGAAGGTGCGTTGGGGGGGCGAGCAAGGACGGGGAAAGATCAGGAGCTGGGGCGGAACTGTCCAGGGTGGGGACGATGGTGGATTCAGTAGGGGGAGATGAATTTGATGGGGCTGGCTCGAAGTTTTGCTTGGTCTTCGTAGACTTACGTTTTTCAGTTTCTGATTCATAGCATCTGTCACAAAGGTAACCTTTCGAGGGGATGTAGACCTGGTGGACGGGTTTGGGAGTGAAAGTGCGTTATTATGAGGCTTAGCGCGGCGTGGTCGGCCACGACGACGTGGTAAAGCTTGAGCTAGTGTAGGGGGGCTGGTTGCAGAGTAAGGGCTAAAGGTGAGGGGAAGGCCTTCAAATCGGGAAGGTGTGAGTGGGGGTGGACTGGAAGAAGGTGCGTCACCAAGGAGTCCGCCGTGAACTGAACGGCTTTTCTTGGGATTGCTCCAGCCCGGAAAGGCGTGAGGAGCTGGAGGAGGGGTGGTGTCCGGTGTGTGTGTATGTGCTTTCTCAAGAGTCCTCTGTAGCAGAGTGTAGTCTCGTTTGAGTTTGACTTGTCCGGATGATAAGATGGGCGAATGTAGTTTGAGATGATGAACCTCATCGTCGGACAATCTTTTGTGTGAGGAGAGGATGAAGGCTCGGCCCTTTCCCGAGGAGATCTCTTTTAGTTGGCTGAAGTTTTCCCCTATTTGACGGATGAGATCTGAGGCCAGATCGTCTTTTGAGAGAGGGGAGCGCGGAGACCAGAGAAAGAGGTTTCGCTTGTTGTGGTTTCGCAGGGCAACCTCCCTGGCTACCCCATTCAGAAGCGTATCTGCTTGGCGCAACAGATGGGGCTGAACGGAGGAGACTGGAAGGTTGCCAGTCAATGCTCCAAGTAACTCTGTGATATCCGCCATTTGCTGTTGGAGAAAAGAAATATTGGAAATAATCTTTTGGGTGAGGAGCGGGGAGATGGGGGCTGGCGACGAAATTTGATTCATGATGGAGATAGATAGAAGAGTATAATTAATATTGTTTGCGGTAAAAGAGAGGAAAAGAAAGAGTATTGCTTAGCGAAAAAAAAAGAATAGGTATTAAAATGTAGAAATAAACGGAAAAAATCGGGTGGGCTAGAAATATATCCGTGATAACTGAAGGTAGATTCCAAAATAATGTGTAGGTAGATTCCTGGAGTATCCTGGAGAAGAAATCAGACAAGAAATCCCGAGAATCTGAAAAAAATAAAAACAAAATAAAACCCGAAATCCTTCGAAAGTAGAGAAAAATGTTGAAAACCACAAGCACGCTCTCTCCGGTCGTTGCGTTTCACCCGACAATTAATGAATTAATGAATTAATGAATTAATGAATTAATGAATTAATGAATTAATGAATTAATGCATTAATGAGTTAATGAATTAATGAATTAATGAATTAATGAATTAATGAATTAATGAATTAATGAATTACGGAATTAATGAATTAATGAATTAATGAATTAATGAATTAATGAATTAATGAATTAATGAATTAATGAATTATTGAATTAATGAAATAATGAATTAATAAATTAATGAATTAAAGAATGATTAACCTAATGAATTAATGACTTAATTAATAAATGTGTTAATGAATTAATGAAATAATGAATTAATGAATTAATGAATTAATGAATTAATGAATTAATGATTTAATATAATAATGAATTAATGAATTAATGAATTAATGAATTAATGAATTAATGAATTAATGAATTAATGAATTAATGAATTAATGAATAAATGAATTAATGAATTAATGATTAATGTAATGAATTAAATAATGAATTAATGAATTAATGTATTAATGAATTAATGAATTAATGAATTAATGAATTAATGAATTAATTAATTAATAAATTTACGGATGAAATAATAAATTAATGAATTAATTAATTAATGAATTATGTCATTAATGAATTAATGAATTAATGAATTAATGAATTAACGAATTAATGTATTACTGAATTAATGAATTAATGATTTAATGAATTAATGAATTAATGAATAATAATGAATTAATGAATTAGAGAATTAATGAATTAATGAATAATGAATTAATGAATTAATAAATTAATGAATTAATGAATTAAAGAATTAATGAATTAATGACTAATGAATTAATGAATTAATGAATTAATGAATTAATGAATTAATTAGTTAATGAATTAATGAATTAATGAATTAATGAATTAATGAATTAATGAATTAATGAATTAATTAATTAATGAATTAATGAATTAATGAATTAATGAATGAATTAATTAATGAATTAATGAATTAATGAATTAATGAATTAATGAATTAATGAATTAATGAATTAATGAATTAATGAATTAATGAATTAATGATTAATAATTAATTAAT
>JAQBSW010003651.1:0-79807 GCA_029291075.1 Eudiplozoon nipponicum
TTGTTCAAAATTCTTGTTTTATCTTTCTTCATAACTGTCGGCTAAAAACTATCAAAAATTTCATTCTTGCAAAAAGACTTAGTTCATCTAATACACAAGATACACACCCAATTCTTGCCTGTAGCACTGCTTCATCTTCCTTCAACTGCTCAATTCTTTAAATCAAGTTTGCGTGCTTGAAGTAAACACCAATCCCATTGTATTTAACCAGTCGTCGAACAACATAACAAAACTACCGCCAGCCGCAACGCACTGACGCGTTTTGACCTTCCATGATCATCATCAGAGTACGACGGCAAACTGACTATCGAGGATCAAACCGCATTGAATATATATGGAAATCAAAGTTAGATATGCGGCTCTCACCTCTAGCAGTCTCGCATACATTGAACTTGACTGGAAATGTCGGCTGCACAATTTCTATGCAGTCACGAACATTAACTGTTTGCAGCTTACGCCACATATACATATATAGGCAATACAATTTAACAATAATTGATTGCGCGGATGGTGGTAACAATTCTTTAAATCAAGTTTGCGAGCTTGAAGTAAACACCAATCCCATTGTGCTTAACCAGTCACCGAACATATGCTATAGCCACGCACTGCGCGAGGTAGGCCGAATTAACGAATTCAAGAACATTTGTTAGACTCCGCGCAGCTGGCATATGGGAGAACGTTTCCAAAATAGCTAAGCACATTCCTTTAGAAAAATCACACTCCGAATCGGGCGGATTTACGTGTTCGTCAGAGCCAAAAGCGAAGAATTACAAACAGCGGAGTTTGTTATACATGTAGCATGCTTCATCCTCGGTTAATGAAACAAAAGAAGTTCGCTCATTATTTGAATATAAACTGGCAATTGTTTGTACGTGGGTGGGTCACAAAATATACGTTTCCTACATCCTATTTGTTGTCTAATGTGTGTCCATCCAACTTTATCCTTTTCACGTTCAAAAAGATGGACTATGCAAGGTACCAGATAGTACAAACGAGTTTGTCTTTGGTGAAAATAAACTATATGTGCGTTTCCTTATTTAATTTACTTCACAATTAAATTGACAAATGCATAAAAATGGTTGGACTAAAAATTATACATAAATTTAAGTTACTAAATGCAATAACAGGGGTGCGTTATAAATTTCGAAGCACTGTGGATAAACAGATTGCAACCCGATTTATGCAGGTAGAAAACCTGTTTTGGCATAGAGCTTGGACTGAATGTGATGCAGGTAAATGATCGGATGTTCCGGTATTTCACACGGTCCATTTCTAAAACGTTTATTTTATTTTTCAAATATATATTTTTTGTGGATGCCTGAGGAGAAGATGAGAAAGAAATATTTATTGTATTTGACCACATTCCGTCTTACCCTTGCACATGGGATCATTTCTAGGAATTTTCATATAAGCTCATATTCAGGAACATTTGTAAATAATAATAATAATTTGTCGTAGATTAGCCGGCACTATTGAATTGAAAAATATTTAATTTCAGGTCTATTTCAGTGGAAAACTGCATAGTTTTTTATGTATTTTATTATTAGTCCAACTTAAATCATAAACTGATTGACGACGACCACAATGATTCTTAATGTATCTTCCTTTTAGACCATTAACTTATTGTCAGGTTCCTGCCAGAGTGACAGATTTCGTAATTTTCCTTCATATATTTGATAAAGTCAACGAAAAGTGGAAGTGAATCAGTAAGTCTAGCTGACAGCAGTTTTGCCATTCTTTACAACTGGCAAAGAAGAGTATTTAGTAAATGCTAATTTATATTATTAAAATTTGGTAACAAGAATAATTCGCTGAAATCGCTGATTTTGTCGTCAACTGATGCCATACAGAAAATGATGAAGCTGTAGAACATACATTTCGCAACCCATAGGTAAGCTGTGCACACGTTCTATATGGTCAGGAATGTTTTTACTATTTATCAAATATTTTTCTTATATTTCACCGGTGAAAACACAATCGTTATTGTCTCTCTTACTTGGCTGCAATTAGTCAATCAATAAAGAGCTTTCAACTAAGTTTTAACATTCCGATAAATAATTTTAATTATGCATGAATTAAACGCGATTACATCGCATCACTGTCGATTAAAATTATTTATTTTTCAACTTATAAGTTTACTGTTGCAAGGGAAAATGCGTATATATCCACACGCACACACAAAAATAAGCACAAACTAAAGATGTCTTCTTTCGCATTTTGAAATGAACTGTATAAAACATCGTCTATACGCTTCGATGCCTAATATGTTCTTGACTGCTGGTGGATTTCCAGTCCCAGTAGGAAGACATTGCCATTCTCTGCTCGAATTAAACTACAAGAGGATTTCCAAAACCGAGTGCAGTTTGAACATCTTGCAGTTCTTTGAATAACTTCTCATCAGAGAGACCAGTCTACAAATGAAAAGAAGAACAAAAAAATCGCAACCCAAAGTATTACTTCCTTACGTTAACAGGTTCAAATTATGAGCATAGAAAATAATTAATTTTCTCTTAGAAAATGCTAATATTATTCTGTAAATATTTCTGCTATTCATGTAAATAAAATATGAGTTTATGCAATTTATAATATAGTTTTTAACCAATTGCACAACATAACAGAATTATAGTCGTTTATTCATACTGACGCATTTCTACCTTCCATGGTAATCATCAGAGAACAACGCCAAACTGACCAAAGAAGGTCAAACCACAATCAATGCGTCAATTATGTATTATTAGGTTGCAGAGATAATTTATATATATATATATATATATATATATATATATATATATATATGCAGTTACATATTAGATATTAATTCCATAGTAACAATTTAAATAAAATAGGACCAGAAGAGTACCAAGATAAGAAAGGTATTCAAGTGCCTGCATTTCATGCTTGTTTGGCGACTCATCATTTGGAGCCGGTACTACGTCCTGTACCAAATTTATATTTGGTCAAGAAATCTGGAATGGTTGTACGGTGCAGTCTCCTATACGAATGTGTATTAAAACAATAGTAGATTTAACGTGATATAAAATATTTCGCGATGCGGCTTCAAAACCATCTCTTTTTGTGTAATATACCTGCAAACGTAAAGGTACTCGAAGCTTTGGTTCACATTCGATCGGCGGTTTGTAAAATCAATCGCACAATACCATTCTCAATGATACTAACTGCCTCTCCGGCGAGTCCTTATACTGTGATCGTGGTCGATGTCAGTAAAAATATTTCGTGATAATCATGACAATGTTTGATGAAAAGTATAATAATTGTATATTCATTGTAGCTGAATAATTTTTATGTGCAATTAAATATTTCGTTTTGTGTATATAGTAAAAAGTACATTAGAATAGGTACATAAGGTTCTGTACTTTAAAGTCGAGCACTCGAACCAAATGCCAATTCTCGCCTTGCAAGTGTCTGTTGCCTTGCCAGAAATACAGTGAACCCTTTCTAGTTCGCGGATCGATTGTCGCGTATTCACAACATTGCGAATTTTTTAATTATTTTATATGAGAAAATAAGAAAATATATCGCGGAATTTCCAGCAATATCGAAAATAGTCACGATATATGAAGTCCCAAAACAAATTGTTAATTCCATTTAAACGTTAATAAAACAGTATTTTCTAGTCTACGAACAACAAAACAAGCATAAAATAGTATAAAACATGCACATACCTTGTATTTAAATTTGTAACTAACATGACAAAAAAGAACCATATTCTAAAATTTAAATATTTGTGTCAGTTTTAGATTAGGATATTGTACATATGTGTTCTGTAAAAGGGTGGTTCGTTAACTGTACGTAAATGGAGGTTTTTAAAAGTCCGAATACATTTCTTTAAATCAAATTTGCGAGCTTGAAGTAAACGCCAATCCCATTGTATTTAACCAGTCGTCGAAAAACATAACAAAACTACCGTCAGCCGCAAAGGCACTGACGCGTTTCGACCTTCCATGATCATGTATCGAGAGTACGAGTGGCAAGCGAAGCTATCGGGGATCAAGCCGCATTGAATATATGGAGATGGGCAGATTTAGCGGCAGTTTCCATATATATTCCGTGCATGTTTGAGTCCATCGAGGTCTGGATTCTGTCTACATACGTGCGAAATTTCGTCAT
Organism: Eudiplozoon nipponicum; assembly: GCA_029291075.1. Lineage (NCBI taxonomy): Eukaryota > Metazoa > Platyhelminthes > Monogenea > Mazocraeidea > Diplozoidae > Eudiplozoon > Eudiplozoon nipponicum. The sequence goes on from JAQBSW010003651.1 coordinate 4,129, forward strand.
GGATAGGTCAAGCCTGATTTTGCGGCTGGCGTGTAAATTGTTGTGACTATTTGGCCATTGATTAAACGCACTGGTTGATTGCCCACTAAAAACTACTCAAAACTGATTTGAAAAAGTGTTACCACCACTCGCGCAATCAATTATTGTTAAATTGTAGTCCGAATATATGCTAAATATGTACTGTAAATATGGTGTCCCTAATTCGCGGGTTTTCAGCTATCGCGGCCAGACTTGGAACCTATCTACCGCGATAAACGAGGGTTCACTGTACGCCAAAAACCTATTTTTTAAGTGGGACAACTTTAAGTTGCGATCCTCTATACATATATGAATTAAAGCAGTAGAAGATTTAACAACATTAAAAGTCTTTTGTAGTGATCCTTCAATGTTTATAATTAGTATAATATTTTTAAACGATGCTCACAACAATACTTTGGTGATGTGCTAAATTTCACTAAATCGGAGGATAGTAAACGATCTGAACGCCTGCTACTATAGAAATGTCTTCGGATCCTATTTGAGCTAACTTGTCACTAGGCACGCAATATCGAATACATTATTGAATAAATGTTAATTCACCGAAAATAAGAATCTATAAGTATTATGTGTTGCATAGAATGATGTCATGATTCCAAAGAGAAAGTGATAACTGATGGCTAGAGTATGAAACTTTGATGAATTAGGATATGTTCATATTTAAACGATCTTTGATTGCGCAGGCGGTGATGACAATTATTTAAATCAAGTTTGCGAACTTGAAATAGACACCAATCCAATTATATATAATTTTTTTCAGTATAAACTGGGCATCGTAAGCGTATTAGAAAGAGACGGTTCTTTACCGCAGTACTGGTTCCGTCCTTGTGAGTGGCTGAACAACCTCTCACCGTAATTCTACAATTTCAGCGGGAGGAGAGGTTCGAATCTCAGCACTTATGCTCCGACGTCTGCGGCTGTAATAGCGCGATGCATACATTTTTCAGTTATTTACCAACTCGAGCATTTACTAGCCTTTCATTCAGATGAATCCTAGATGGCGTTAATTTGGACCAAATTTTCCAACTAGCCACCCAAGCCTGTCATTATAGAACAGACAAAACGTTATCTGAGCAAGTGATGTTGTTGCATTGATGACATATATATATATATATATATATATAGATAGACGTCGCAACCTTGATTTAAATAATTTTTATCACCGCTCGCGTAATAATGTTTAATTAATTATATAAATGTTAAAGTCAATACGACGTCTGCAGATAGCGTGGTGTCTGTTTTGCAATAACAGATTGGAGTGGCTAGTTGGAATTTTAGGTCAAAATTGATGCTTCGTCGGAAGGAAATACTAATTAAAAACAGTTCAGCGTGCAGCATGGTGGCTCAGTGGTTAGAGTCGCGGGCTCCAAAGCTGGCAAGTTCAGATGCTCTAGAAACCTTGTTATTATGATATGATATTTTTATCATGCTTTTCGAATGAAAGACTGTTATTAACTATTTGATTATACCTAATCTTTTATAAGAGCAAATAACGAAAAAGATCAAAATTAAATTTAAATGTTGAAAATGTGCATACATTTTGTTTGAACAGATATTACATTCTTGTACTTTTGATGTGAAAAGAAATTTCATCAAGAAATTCTCAGTTAGTAAAAAATAGAAATGTTTACGTCTTTGGTTGATTATGTAAAAGATTTATGGGGGTTATAAATTTTCCTCTTCTGCATAGGCCAACTGAAATAAACATGTCTACCCGATTAAGGCAATTGCAAATATTTATGTCAGTGACCTGAATTATATCCACTAGTTTCTCAATTTTGTTTGCTTTTAGTTATCCAGAATGGAGAAAGGCCAAAACTATATTATAACATTATTTACAAACATGTTTTGTCCTAGTAATCGTTAATTCGGACCTGATAATATGTGAATGCAGAAATGAGTTTTAAATTGTAACGTTTATTGAATATTGCCGAGCTGGATCAAGTTTGCGAGCTTGGGGTAAACACCAATCCCACGTACTTAACCAGCTCCCACCTCTAATAGTCTCGGATACGTTATACTTGACTGGAAATTTCGGCGCACAATTTCTGTGCAGTCACGAAAAATAACGTTTTGCAACTTTCGTCATATATATATATATATATATATATATATATATATATATATATATACATATATATATATATAGGTAATAAAGTTAAACAATCATTGCTTGCGTGGGTGGTGGTAACAATTCTTTAAATCGAGTTTTCGAGCTTGAAGTAAACACCAATTCCATTATATTTAATAAGTTTTAGAACATTTTAATCATTTTCCAAGTTCCGGTTACGACAATTGTTCACCTTTTCATTCCATAGTGCGAAGAGGCTTGAGAAGAGATTCATGCTTTAAATTAAAGGTGTGGAAGCACGGTAAGCAATTCTAGGAAATATTCACTCTAGTTTCTATGGAAATGAAATTTAAATGGGTCCTAAGCGTATGAAGATCCAGTTTTATTTGTAATGAAATGTGGCTCGCATTTCTAGTAGTCTCGTATTCATTGAACTTAATTTGAATGTGGACTGTACATTGTCGATGCACGCTCGACGGTAACTTCTTGCAGGTTTCGTCACATTAATATAAGGTATTCAATTAGTAATTGTTAATTGTTAATATTGATTGTGTGGGTGGTCGAGCATGTGGTTAAAGAATAGAGTTGGTGGGCACTTTAAATTCTTGGACTTGACTTACCTAATTGTTAGCATCATCCACGCGATCCATAGTAGTTTCATTTATTATTTTCGTACTAAATTTACTACAACCTCTACAGCTTCACCAGAATACGGAAGTCATTAAATGATCTAAGTATAAAACTTCATCACAACATTGAAACGCAAAGGTGATTTAGGTGGAGTAGATGAGCATATTATGCAGCATACATTATCACAGTGCTATCTTAATTTCTCAAAACAACGGATATGTAATAGTAATTTATTATACAGAATAAAGCATGCCTGTTTGGAGGAATACCAACGCCAAAAGCTAGCGGTGTTCAAGACAACTTTATTAAGCAAAAAATATCTCTAATGATTGATTGAATCAAGCACGAAGTATAAAATTGACAAACAATTAGTGAATACGCACCAAACCAAATAACGAAAAATATCAGTATACTTGGTAAAAGAGACGTATCATCCAACATATCTACTCTAATTAAAAAAAGCAATGACTGCACAAATGCCCAATTTATACCAGAAAGCCTGCTAAACTTAGATGTACAGATCAAGTTTAGCACCGATTATTTACAAACAAGCAACAGCTGTTCATTGCGACATGTAAGAAAGACTGGCCGGTTACTAATGAAGTGAATTCAAGAGCATTTTGGCCAAACGTAGCTAGAAGTAGCCAAAAAAATTGTTTATAATACTCGTAGTTTAAATCATGCGGATTTCATGGGTTTATTTAAAAACAGGAAATTAAAAAAGTAATGCATTGCGGAAGCAGTCAATTAGAAAATTCCTTTTCTGCAGCTAAATAAACAAAATAATTTTTTACAGGAATTAAAAACAAATTAGCGAATTGTGTGTACTTGTATGTTTGTGTATGTGTGTGTATGCGCCTCTGTTTGCTTCACGCTTCATTTTGTACAATGTATGCCTTTAATCAGACTTTATTGTAATTGCTTCTAAAGTGATTACAAAAAACATTGATCGTAAGTTTTAAAATATTTTATCAAATTTAGTCAACTATCTAATCAATGATTGTTTAATTGTATTACCTATGTGACGAAAGCTGCAAAAATTAAGTTCGTGACTGCATAGAAATTATGCAGCTGACCTTTGCAGTGAAGCAAAATTTATGCGAGACAACTATAGGTGAGATACACATATCTAATTTTGCTTTCCACAGATATATGAATTGCGTTTTGATCCTCGCCAGTCAGTTTGCTGTCGAAATCTGATAATGATCATGGTAGATTGAAACGAGTCAGTGCGTGCGACTGGCGGGAGTTTTGCTATTGTGTTGTTCGACGAGTGGTTAAATACAATGGGATTGGTGTTTTCTTCAAGCTCGCAAACTTGATTTGAATAATTGTTACCACCACCCGCGCAACTATTGATTGATCAATTGTCTAATAAGTGTTTTACTAATCATTACATTGCAGCAGAATTGAAAATGTCGTTCTCTGCCCCTGACTAAATTTAACGTGATAATTGAAATATGACCCTGATTTATGAGTTACCCGTCGGACTTCGGAGGGAATAAAGATGAGAATTTCAGTGATAAAGCCCGCAATAGAGAAATAAAAAAGTAAGAATTAGACATGAAAAAAACTAGCTGATTTGGGAATTTATAGACCCCAAGAAAGTGATAATTTAATCGTGAATAATAGAATAGTAAATCTATCAACAGTAAATCTTAAGAACTAATTAACCGTGGTTTTAACATGGCTATTCCTAATGAAAGATCGGTTAGAAATGAATTAATTACTGAGGCTGTCACAACGGCACAACTTCTTTCGAATAAAGTTAGGGTGAAAATTGAATTAGACGTTGCCTCAATGGTTTTAACACACTAAGAGGATAAAGTTAAGCCTAACTATGAAATTAAACGTCTCAGAAAGGAGTTAGTATCAAATAATGTTATGTCTAAAGGCAGAAAAAGGAGGAGCTACAGTTTTGATGAATCAATCCGATTATAATAATAAAATGATAGAACAGTTAAGCAATGCTGAAGTATACACTAAAATAATAAAACACCTTACGGATAGGTTACAAGGGAAAGTAAAATTTTTAATCAAGAATATGATTAATAGTGATGAATTGGATTCGACGCATGGTAACACTCTCCTTCATAGGGATACAGTTGCACCCAGAGTTTATGGTTTAGTTAAAGTGCATAAGTCGGGTAATCCTTTAAGAATTATAATGAATGTATAAAACTTCCCACCATATAAAATTTCTGAGTTTTTGTGCCATAGAATAAGAAAATATACCTATTTCTTAGAACATAAATTACTAAACTCATATCATTTGGTTGAAATTGTTGATAAATGTGTACTAGATGGAAGAGATAGATTAGTAAACTTAGATGTCGTATCTATGTACACGAATATACCGGTATCTGAGGCCCTGGATTGTTTTCGACGTTTTATAGTTGATCAGAATGAAGCAAAATGACGATTGGACACGTCATGGAGATGATGTGTATTTGTATGTCCCTTTCTTATTTTAAATTTCGGAAGGAATTTTATAAACAAATTCGAGGTGTTCCAATGGGACAACCTTTGTCGGTCCCAATAGCAAACATCTTTACTCATTAAACGAACATTGTTTACGCGGGTGGTGATAAAATTATTATAATCAAGGTTGCGGTCTTGATATAAACATCTGACCCATTAATTACTTACATATGTCAGTATAAACTAAGAATTGTATAGTGTAGAAAAGGCAATTCATCCAGTAGACCGGTTTCGTCCTTATTGGGAACTCATCAAGTACTGGCCAGAATTTGCCGCGGACAGGATACGAACCTGGGCACGTCTGCTTCGGAATCTGGTGCTCTAACCACTGAGCTATCCTGCCGCACACTACACTACACACAATTTTCAGTTATATACTAACTAATGTAACTTGGTTAGTCAATTTTTCCTTTAGGTGGAGCTCATATGGCATCCATTTAGACCCAAAGTTCCAACTAACCATGCCCAATCTGTCATTACTGAACAGACACCACATTACATGGGGAAGTGGTATTGAAATGAACATTTATATAATTAAACGAACATTGGTTGCGCGGGTGGTGATAATAATATTATTATAAGGTTGCGGTCTTGATATAAACACCTGACCATTAATTGCTACTAACAGTATAAACTAAGATTGTATAGTGTAGAAAGGCAATTCATCCAGTAGACCGGTTTCTGTCCCTATTGGGAACTCATACATGGCCAGTACATGATGAGTTCCAAATAAGGACGAACCAATCTACTGATAATTGCCTTTCACATATACAATTCTTAGTTTATACTGACATATGTAAGTAATTAATGGGTCAGGTGTTTATATCAAGACCGCAACCTTGATTATAATAATCTTTACTCATTATTTGGAAAATTATCTTTTGGATAAGATTTCACTGAAACCAAAATTGTACCTACGTTTCTTGGATAACATATTAATGATCTGGAACCATGGTGATAATGAAATGGTCAATTTCTTAAATATAGCTAATCGAATGAGCGAAGTCCAATTTACTCTGGAAAAGGAATCACGAGGTGAATTACCATTTTTGGATGTCAAATTAATTCGAAATGGTCAGAAATTAGGACGAGATATTTATAGGAAGAATATTTATTCCGGAATCATTCTTAATTTCAAGTCCAATCACTCGTACCGTATGAAAGTCGGTATCATAAAATCATTAACATTCAGAAGCCTTAGGTCAACGAATATAAAGCATAGGAAGTTATAATTAGGTAGACTGCGCGATAAATTCAAAGCTAATGGTTATCCTCTTCATTTAATAGGTGCAACAATGATGGACATCGTGAAAAAATTTAATCCTAGCTTGAGGTACACAAAAGCGGATAAGAAGAAGGAAGAGCGTAAGGTCATGGTATTACCGGACTCTATATTAAGTAGGAAAGTCAAATCACTAGCTTTAAAATACAATATAAGTACCGTTTTAAAACAGCCCCTTACACTTGGCACTATACTCCCTAACCAAAAAGAAAAGATTGAACCCTTAGAAACATCATGAGTGTATGAGATCTCATGCAATGATTATAGTCTCAAGTATGTTGGTGAGACCATGCGCCCAATAAAAGTAAGAAGAGGTGAACATAAAACTGCGTGTAAGTATGGACAAATTGCTAATTCTGATCTTGCTTGCCATGTAGTGGAGACTGGGCATACTATCAACTGGGAGGAATGCAAACACATATCAATAAGTGGTCGTAATAGGGTGACGAGATTGATTAGAGAATCTATCGAAATTTAATCTAGAGATAGTGTTATGAATGAAACAGCTGTTGAAAAATCGTTAGGTTCAATTTGGAATACCGCTTTAGCTAATGGTAGGAAAAGGCGATTGCATGAATTGGAAACTGAAGCTAGCTCCAGTAAAGGATTAAGAACATCGGATTAGATTAACTAATTAGTGGGTTTATTGTTAAATTAATGACTAATCAATTATTACGAATATAGTCTTTCTAAATTTCTTCTCTAACTAATCGTTTGATTTTAACAATTATAGTGATTTGAACACTAATTTTGTGTCTTGCACCCCCACCCTACCTATTGAGATTACTATAATAATACATCATTTAAAAAAAATTAGAGGTAATGATTTGTCTGACGTGTGCAAAGGGTAAATTAATGTCTATTGATTGCAGTTTCATTTAGATGTACGTACATGTGTAACAATTATATTTTAACTGAGTTTTTTTAGTTATGTATACATTTACACATGCACATGCGTGGCGTGCGCCTGTTTAATCGTATGACAATAACTGTTATTAACAAGTCTATCCTGAGTACAACCTTAGTGGTTTGAATTGAAGTTTAACACGTGCATTGGTCTTTCGGACTTCTAGTTTTATCACTTATGGCATGTTTTTATGATGAGTGTTTCTGAATTGTTGGTCTCCCCCTCCAAAAAAATATCAGGGCAATCTCAATTACGTCATTTTACATTGAGGATATAAAACGAATAGTTAACGCATGCAAATGTTAAATTCTTATTCAGCCACTCTAATCTCAATTAGTTAGATGAAAATAACAATTACGGAAATGCCTACACACACACAAAAATGTGACACTCGAATATCTAGTGAGAAGCCAGTCTGAAGTATAAATAATATGGCTAGAGGAAATAACGCGCTTGCTTCATTAGTTTCTTTTTTATTAAACTTGTGAGGATGAGCAGATTGATAAAGGCTACCGATAAAGAGTGCCGAAATAAATCGGAAAAAGAAAACTACTGGAACAAAAAAAGCTGCGTTAGTCAAAACGCAGATCAGGTAGTTTCAATTAATCCAGGTTCGCAAAACAATCTTCATTAAAGATGAGACTCGTCTGTACGTGAACATTGCAGTAATTTTGAGTTTATGCAACTGGTTGCACTTGAGATTGGTGCTTATTTAATGTTTGCAAACCTGTTTTCATTTAAACCCGCACAATGGTGTGTTAATTAAACAAAAATCTGTCCTTATCTGATTTCATATAAGTCTACCAAAGCACAATTCAATAATACCATTTTGTTTTATGACTTGTGGTCTAACTATGCTTAATTTCTAAGCGCATTCTAGATTTCGTGCGATGGTGAAATTATCAAAATGTATTGGAATTACAAAATTAGTGAAATTTCTGAACAAAATGCGCGTTGCAGCTAAATATTTTCTAAGTCAAGCTCTGCATAATTCGATTCTTCATTTTTGTATTTGATTGCAAATTTATAATCAATTTACTCATTTTTATTTTGAAGGAATTTTGACATTAGTATTAAGGCTATATTCATCTATAACCGATTTTGTAACCTTTAAATTAAAAAAAACATGTTTGGCTAAGTAGAACTGGTAGGGTGATACTAATAAATTACTGCAACAAGACTTTTTAATAAGTTCTGCTTTCATTTAAGCATGTACAGCATATACTAGATAAATATAAGCAGGTTTACACAGTTTGAGACTCGATTGGCTTAATTAATTAAATCAGTGTGATTGAAATTCAGTATACGCACTAATGAAGTTTGATTTGAGTCACGATACCTTTGTAACGAATTTTGTTTAAATGCATACACAGTTTTTACGCCCACGTGTTATAGTGAGAAAATGCAAAGAAAAGCAACCGGTTCATAAAAAGAAACTAGCAAGGATTCGATCAGTGTCAAAAAAACAGTAAAATGAATTACATAATGGATAATATACCTGCCCTTTTGCACTTGATTTAGAAAAGCAACTTATTCCTTATACAAAAAATTACATCCTAACCTCGTCATGTTCTTATAATTTGGACAACGTTTGAGTAAATGGTAAAATAAAAATCGATTGTTTTATCAAATTTGTTAACACGTTTGACCGAGGTCTTTAGTTACATATAATTTAAAGTAAGCCTCACTCCAGTACTATAAATTACGTGTATATTTGTGACAAGAAAAGTTTTACTTTAAATTGAATAATAAGCATAATAACACTTCTGACATAAAATCACTCTTTTAAATAAGACACTGTACCAATTATAGGACTGACACGTAAATATAAATCAAGGTAGATGGCACTATGATGGAAAATATATGATTGACTTAAAGACCTAAGATTTTGTGTTTAAAGAAATGGATAATGATTTGTCCTACTTTCCGCTCAGGTGCAGCAACGTGAATATGCAAGAAAATATCGACAGAAGCCGATTCTTCACAAGTAGACACGAATAAAACTAACGAATATGTGTTTTGCAGAATAGCGTTAAATACTAAAAAGAACAATAAACCAGTTCAATTTAATGGAATCAAGAAAATAACAGTTGGTATGAAGAACACCACACTCGTGCCGAATCAGAATACGCCATAAAGTGGGGAAGATAAGCTAATGTTTCTTTGAATGTTTCTCGTTAAAGTCGAGCATAAAAACTTTATATGTCAACATCTAATCTTTAATGAAATTGAAATATGAAAATCGATGATGCACAATAAATTACAGGTTTGAATCTGACAAGCAAATTGGAAAATACTTATCTTAAAAAATATAATTGCTTCACAGTTTTACTGAAAATATTGACCAATACTCATTTAAAGGCTTAGATAAGCGACATGTCCGCCAATGCAAACCAAAAGCCCATAATGCTTCTTCAAGTGTGGAGTTACAAAAACAAACAGCACCTATACATTTTTTATTATTCAAATCTAAGTTGCGATCTTGATATGAACACCAGTCTCATTATATGCATATATTGGATAGCAATGACGAAGCATTGAATAATGTAAAAATGAAATTTATCCAGTAGACTGAGTTCGTGCGTATTGAGAACTCTTAACGAACTGTCCAGAATTCGCCAAGGAAAGGGCTTGTACTTAAGCACAATGGTTAGAACAACAGATTCCAAAGCAGACGTACCCAGGTTCGAGCCCTGTGCGCCGCAGGTTCTGAACAGTACGAGAAGATATCCCAATAAAGACGTAACCGTTCTACTGGATGAATTATCTCTGCGACATTATAAAATGTTTAGTTTACTCTTTCGAGTATATGTATATGATGAGATCACGACCAGGATTTACATAAATTACATTACCATTCGTGAAACCAACGTTCGCGTAATTATATATAGGTCGTTGCGGAGAATTAATAAATGTACAAGTGTTGCGCTCTTAGTAATAAATTAGTCCAAATAGGGTCAGTATGAGAGAAAAAATTCAGCATGAACGAAATATATAATGCCACGTTTCGTGCATACTGGCGACTCATCAGTAGGAGCCGAAACTATACACCATGCTCACTATTTGAAGGAGTTGCCTTGATGCGCACCTGGAATAATTGTAATTACCTGATCTGCGTTTTGACTAACGCAGCTTTCATTGTTCCAGTAATTTTCTTTTTCCATAATATTTCGATCTTCGGTAATGAAGATCGAAATATTATGGAAAAAGAAAATTACTGGAACAATGAAAGCTGCGTTAGTCAAAACGCAGATCAGGTAATGCTCACTATTTATTTGGTCAAAGAACATGGGACAATTGGACGGTACAATATTATTTATGAATGTGCATTCAAACAATAATGAAGTCAACTGCATATAAAGTCTTCGAATATATGTCATCAAAGTCAACACAACATATATATATAGCGAGAGAGAGAGAGAGAGAGAGAAAGAGAACCTGTAAATGGTACCAATACTGTCGTTGCCGAGTCGGTATGTGGTACCTACACATTTTATTTCAAGATATTCTAAATCTCACCAAAATTGAGTTACTCCAGCAAATCCATACACCTCGGCTTTAATCAATGAGCACATTCACGCTGACTTTAGTTTATCTTTCTGGTCCTATTTGAACTAGTTTTTTACTAGGTACGCTACACCTAATACACAAATGACGAAACTTGCCATTGCGGGGAAACGAATATATGACACTTAAGAAACCAGTTTTAATTCAACTTCAATATTTCTAATAAGCACGAAAAGCCTATTTTATGTATTTTAGGCTACGTATAACCAAGCACGGCTATCCTAGAAACGAGTTATTTCATAAAGTTGCAAGTAGTTTTCAAGAAAAGAGAATGAGCTGACGGTGTATTTCAATTAATGCATATCTTGTGTGCTTCCTAGTTGCTTTACAATAAGATATACTGCAGAGCCTAAATCCTATAATACATTCAGTCAAATAAAGTAGCAAAAAGAAATGGAACCATCCACAATATATATATATATATATATATATATATATATATAAAAGCAATTTTAGACTCAATTTAGAATGTACAAAATGTGTGTAGCTGTCATTCCCAGTGCAACAGCATATCAATCAAGCGACCACACTCATACTCGCGAGTACATATACACAAAATCACATTTGGGGAGAATTATACATTACATGAGTTAACACCTTTGATTAATGCTGAATTGAATATATTCTCCGGGTCCCACATAAGTTAACCTGTTATTAGTAGTGTCATGTATAATGCATATCTGAATTACTTTAGTCTAATTGTCATAAATGGCCATAAATGGTAATATTAGCAAGTTAAATGTGTATGCATTCATCTAAGATTTTATTATTCTAGGTGAAATAATTCCATTAAGGGAATGCCGGTTTCCGGAATACATGTAGCTAGAGTATTTTTCAGCATTCGGATTAGAAATTTAGATCAATGAAGGAAATTGAAAAGGCAGCATGTACAAAATGTATAATCTAATGAAAGCGTTAAATTCGTGTTTACTGACGACTAATTTGTAGGAACTGACATTTCGTCATAAACTCACCATGTAATTTGTCAAGTAATGTGTAAGTGTGCGATGGTGCAATCATCTTAACTTATATATATATATATATATATATATATATATATATATATATATATATATATACAGTAGTACAGTCAACCTCATTAAAAGTATTTAGTCATGTGATTTCAATGCCAGATCGATATATATATATATATATATATATATATATATATATATATATATTATGTATCAATACTGACAATGGTACCAATACTATTACTTTGGAGATATGGAAATTATTGAAAAAATTATTCAATCAAGGATGGAGGAGCAGGTGTTCAGAGAGGTTATTGTTCTCACATATTTTAACTAAAAATATAGTCGTTTTGAGGTGTAGTGCCGGCTCCAATTGAAAAGTCGTTAGTTGGAACAAAACGAAAATGTACATGGCAGTATATCTTATTTAATTCTTAATTTGACATATCCTACTGGCCCTACGTGAATTTTACTGTTGCGGAGTACACATACCCTAATACATCATTTCCGAATATATCGCAGTGGTCTACCGAGTGTATGTTCGATCAAGTACAACCTTCATTTATTGAAGTTTAAAGAGGTGCCGAATGCACAGCTTCATTAAAAGAGACTATGATCTCCCGCGAACTGAGTAAAAGTAATGCATAAGTTTAATAGGCAGCTTAAAAGTCGTTCTCATTTTTATACTGTCGGCCACAAGATTCTCTTCAACCATTGCTATCCCATGGATGGTCTACACCTACGCTTCCAGCTTTTCACCGACGTTGTTTTCGTGGTCTTACGAGCGGGATGCGTAAACTGCTTACTGAGACGTGTTAGGCAACCCAAAATATGTGGCTATAGACATAACCGATAGGCTATTGGTTAAAAAGAGCTCGGCGACAACTATCAAAGATTGTTTTGTGCCCAGAGTGCGTAATAAATCTTCAAAGCGTCTCAGTAACGCCGAATTGGTATTTCTGAGCACTATAGCTACTCCAAGCAAAGCTGATTGCCAACAACAGCATTAACTAAATATATAAGTAAGTAAATTCAATGCGTCAATAAATCAATGCGTAAATTCGATACCGAGAAGACCCTTATTTACATCGTTTGCTTGCTACAACATTTCAGAATAAAGTAAGTCAATTTTAGTACACCATTTTGAGGAATGAAGTCCACGCGAGTACTCTAATGAAAGATGCGTACAAAGCTGATCTCAACTGTTGAATAGCGATTTTTTCAACGATGAGCACATGCGCGCAAACTACCAAGCTGTCTGTAAATTATTGCTTTTATGACAAAAGTCGTAAAAGACAAATGAGTGCTCATAAAGATAAAAAGTAAGTCTACCTAAGCTGAGATTAATAGTACAATGTATTTAATTCAGAATCACCGAATATTAACTATTTGTTCTTCTGCAGCTTCATTTCAACTAAACTGATCGTAACAAATATAAGTTTCTAATATCTTGACTACATAATTTTGCTTATTTTTGTATGTATATATTGACGAATCAATTTGTTGTGTGATGCGATTTATATATATATATAGTCATGTTCGACGTAAAATAGAATAACAAAGTAACATTAGCCTACACATAGGTCTACCTTGAAATCAAACCTAAGGCCGAATTATCCAAGCCAATAAATTTGACCTTGCCTACTGCCAGACTTCAAGGATTTGTAAACATTAAAAATGAATCTTTCATAGGGAGGCAAAGGGTTCGGCATGACATAGTGAAAAATATCTCAAATAACAATATTGTCCGGCCTCATTAGCACTGTTCAAAATTGCTTATTCTACCCTCTGAAACTTCTCCATAGCCTGTTTTGTAGGAAATATATGCTGTCATTTTTTAATCCTTCCCCAACCAACGCAATTGCTGCTGTTTAATTAGATAAAACGAGTTTACCATTCGAGGATCAACCGATTAGAACAGGGTAGCTCGTTAAGCATGCTTCCGATAGATGGTTTCAGGCGCCCAGCTGGCAGTGGTCTGAATCATGTCATGCAACGGAATCAACAGTAAATGAAGTGGAAAACAATGGAATTTATGGGCTTAAAAAACATATTAAATGCAACTTCTCTATTTTATCCTAATCTACTCACGAAAGAGTGTGAAGCTAAGTATTAGAGAATCTCTAAATTTAGTGCTCCATCTTTGGGGCGACACTTAGTTGCACTAAAAATCCCTTCAGAATAGTCGACAAATTCCCATTTATTCAGTGTGCGTGTTTATTTCTTGCTTTACAGAAGAAACTGGTCAGATGCGAAATTTCCTTTTGTCGAAGAAAATTGTTCCGCTCATCAAGATATCATAGTTTTGTACAGTAATTAACGATGTGGCGCCCAAAAGAAGTACTCCTTCTAGCAAACGAATACGGACTTACTAATGATTTGAGTTGCAGATATCTCTTTGCGCTAGTTCATTGTTGCAATGCTTAGATACCTTGATGAAACTCACCTGACTGTAATGAAAATACATGCAGAATTCTTAAGAACAGTTATGACCAAATGTGTTGTGCATTATAATTTGTCGACTGATATGAAACTGGCTATACAATAGTTCATTTCAACTTCGCCTTATTTAAGCACGCACATAGACACACGCAGGCACGCTCAAGCACACACAAACTCATCGTGCTTTGCCAGGTATAACGTGCTTTCAGTCCAATAACTAAGTTTTCTTTTAAAAATCAATCTATCTTAATAAGTGGGTTTTAGATTAATGGTTCCAATAACTTTCTTGCTTGAAATAGAAACAATTCAAACATTTAAAAAAACTATTGATTGCGCGTATGGTGGTATTAATTATTTAAGTCAAGTTTGCGAGCTTGAAATAGGCACCAATCCCATTGTATTTGACCAGACATCGAACAACAAAGTGCATGCGATTAGCGGTAGTTTTGCTATGTTTTTCGACGAATGGTTAAACACAATGGGATTGTGGTTTACTTGAAGCTCGCAAACTTGACTTAAAGATTTCCACCAATGATTTTACCGTGAGCAATCATTGATAGTGCGGGTAGTGATAATGATTCTTAAATTTGCGAGCTTCAGATTGACACTAATCTAACTGTTTCTGACCGGTCGTACAACATAGCCAAAATGCCGCCAGTCACGCATGTTGATGCGTTCCGTCTTTCCGTGATCCTCACCAAAACACGGTGGAAAACTGACTAACGAAAATCAAACTAATTTGCACATTTAAGGAAGGCAAAATTTTATATGCGGCTCTAACCTCTAGTAGGCTCGCGCACATTGTAATTGACGAAGAAAAACGCGCGTTGCAGCTCTCGTCCCACGTATATCAGCTGTTCGACTGAGCAACCAGCGATCATGCGTCTGGTGATAGCAATTATTTTTTAAAAAATTGCTGACCCAACACACGCACTAAAACAGACACACAAAATAACAAAAATATCGATTGTCACACGTTAAAACGCGTTTCGATCTGCCTTATGACTAACGGAATACGACGGAAAACTGACTGCCAAAATCAAAATTGCTAATCCAAAATAAAATGTTTTGCCCGAGAAATCGAAGCGGCTTCCCATCTTTTCAACCTAGAACACAACTGATTGTAGCTTCGCTGAACTTACAAAAATGAATCTGGTATTTTGCACGTTATAATCAATTTGCGAATTGATTTGGTTAGGTAAATTGCCTTCGTACTTTGGCGGTGACCGTGGGAGTTGCAATCATGTCAGTACGTGTGAGATAACTCTGTCGTCCTACATCGTGTGATTGGCTAATTAAAATTAAATTTATGTTCATATCAAGTTTAAAATATCTATTTATAGCATTAGTATTGTTTAATTGCATAACTCTTTTCGCGAAAACCAGCCTTTCCGATCTCGCTAAAATAAACAAAATTATCAAATATGTTTGGCACTATGTATAATTCTTAGGTGCATACGCGCAATTAAACATCTTTCATTGACAAACTGATGTGAATTCAGCAAAAGCGAATTTCGTAATTATATGGTTTAAATTAAGCATCGTTTCATACAGTAAATATAAGATGTCGGTATGACTTAAAAATTGCACAATACATCAAAATTAATTCCTCACCTGGACCAGTTTCATTCTTATTGGGCACTTATTAGTAGTTGCAGGAATTACAACGGTCGGAATTTGAATTGGGAGTTTAGGGCTTCGCGTCTCGCAACTCATCCTCTACGCCACCACCGGTTTCGTCCTTATGGGAAACTCATCATGTAATGACCAGATGGTTATATCAAGAACGCAACGTTGATTATAATAATTGTTATCACCACCCGCGCAACCAATGTTCGTTTAATTATATAAATGTTCATTTTAATACCACTTCCCCATGTAGTGTGGTGTCTGTTCACTAAGGACAGATTGGGCATGGTTAGTTGGAACTTTAGTCTAAATGGATGCCATATGAGCTCCACCTAAAGGTAAAATAGACTAATCAATTTACATTAGTTAGTATATGACTGAAAATTGTGTATAGTTTAGTATGCGTCAGAGTGGCTCAGTGGTTAGAGAACCAGATTCCGAAGCAGACGTGCCCAGGTTCGTAAGTAATTAATGGATCAGGTGCTTATATCAAGATCGCAACCTTGAATTTATTAATTGTTATCACCGCCCGCGCAACCAATGTTCGTTTAATCACTTACCTTATCTGCGCTTTGACTAACGCATTACTGTTTCCAGTTGTTTTCTCTATCCATTATACTTCGGCTGCCGGTGTCGACCTCTTCCTTTAGTTGGACCATCCTCACAAGTTTTACAAAACGAGCTAATAGAACAAGCGCGATACTTACTCTGATCATATCATTTATATTTCAGATTGACCTTTCACTAGATAATTGCCTGTCACATGTGTTTGGGTTCAGATCCATCACTGTTATGCTCATCCAACTAATTAAGGCTAGAATGGCTGAATATGCATTTAATATTAACTTGTGTTAGAATATTTGTTTTATATACACAATGTGAAATGATGTAACTGAGGTCGCCCTCAAATTTTCGGGTGAGGGGGGAGGGGGACACAAATAAATCAGAATCACTCTTTATAATCACATGCCATTGTAACTAATAAAATTAGAAATCCGAACGAGACCTGCACGTGCGAAATTTCATTCCAACCCCTCAGGTTGTACTCAGGATAGGCTTGTTTAATAAAACAGGAATCAGCACTGTGTTAGTCAAAACGCAGATCAGGTAATTTCGATTAATAGAGTTTCGGAAATTTTGGATTCATTTAAACATTGTGAATTGATATTTTCTTGGTCAGTTTATTCATAATTTGTCCAACTACTACTAAATTATGAATCTTCGTTTTCTTTGATTTGGAAAACTTCTATTGGTATTTGAGTAATACTTGAAAGTCTATTAACAAATGGTTGTCTTAAAATTAATATGACAAAAGCGATGGTTAAATCGAGGAAATTAATTCATTCAATTATAATTTAAAACTGACCAATTTAATAGAGGAGCCGATTTCAATAAAATTATGTTGTCACAAATTGTTTTTTAGAGGAAATCATGGAAAAGAGTCGATGCGAATCCAAAGTTTAATTAATATTTTTTATTAAACCATATGTATGAATGTTAGCCTGCTGCAGAGACATATTTTTTATTGTGTTTAGGAATATGGCACTTTCTGTTGATGGGATATTCATTTAGTATTGGAATCCGGTTTTCATACGATGAAAACCTATTTAATAGCCAATTTTCACTTACATAATCGAATAAAGTTATTTTTTAGCATTGCTATTATGTCGATACATAATATTAGTGCACCTAGTAGATGAGCTAGTGAAGTATCGAGAAGAATATCTATTGATTTAATTTCCAGACTTCATCTGTGAGTATTATGCGTCATAAATCTCATGTTCTTCAAATGTTGCCTTCACACATGTGCTTCACCTCCGTATTTGTATCACATGTATGTAAAAAGCGTTTAGGAAATTGTTAATGCTAAATTCAAAAAAATGTTATCGGCCATGTCTATGAAGAGTTTCAGATTAGTCGAGGGCTATTTGATTAGAGATTCCACATTTTATTTTTCTATAAAAATTTACTGAGACAGTGTTGCTGAATTCTGCTTATCTATGTCTGTATGTTCCACAGCTTTAAATGTTTTTATAGCAATAGCACGGAATATACCTCGATCATATTCACTACTAATTTTTGAGTTTGTAATTGTTTTAATTCACTCATGGAACACTCGTTTAAAATATTGATAAGCACATTTAGGAATCGATATCTAGTTATTTAATAATTCCAAAAACCCCCATATGCCAAGGATTGTATACTTAGGCTTCAATGCAAGCAAAAATCTCCTTTTGAAAACTGTAATAAGCTTGCTAGAATTTGCATATAGATTAAGGCTTATACACTAAAGACATTTATTCGATTATATCTGGCCTTATATCCTTTCAAAAGATGAAGTATAAATTGCGTTAGCGGAGGAAAAAATAATAGATGAACATTGACTGCGCAAATTGGAGTTCCAATTATTTAAATAAATTTTGCTAGCTTCCAATTAACATCACTCTCATTTTATGTAGCCTGTCGACCAACATAAAAAAACTGCAATTTTCAATGATCGTAATTAGAGCACGATGTCAAACTGCCTAACGAGGACCAAATCGCAATGCTTATATAATATATAGAAAAGTAGATATGCGTCTCACGCCTCTATTAGTTGTTCTATACATTACACTTAACTAGAGATGCCAGCTGCCCAATATCTGCGTAGTCACTTATACAATATTTTTGAAACAATCACCACACATGTATACGTTATATAATTTAACATACACTGATTGCATGGAAAGTGGAAAAAATATCTAAATAAAGTTTGTAGACATGAAACAATCACCAATAATATTCTAGACCAAAAGTACAACATTGACAAAGATACCTCTGTTTATTTCAAGTTACTAAATTTGATTTAAATAAATTTTGTTACCATCCACACTTTTGTGATTGCTTAGCTGAATAACTTATTTTTTGCATTTTGAATTTATTCCACTGTTTTAAGATAACAGCTGGAAAATTTATCGATTATTTCATCCCCAGTATTCATTAATATGTGCCTTATATATTCCAATTAAAATTTTATTTTCAAATTATAGCAATCGACAATCTGCTTACGTTAAATCAACGCAATTTTTCAAACAAATCATAATTGCCAGTTAAATATCCTCCTCTATATGTGTACAAGTTACCGTTTAAACTTCTTTTTTTTCCGTATAATTTGTTGATTGACAGTTTTACTATTGTACACAATAATATACCTCAGTGAAACTGTGTTTGCACATGGTTAATGTAATTTATTAAACATTAGTTAATTGTTTTATCTTCACGTTTGGCAAAGTTAACGACATTGTATTGCATAAAAGATATATTTCTTCCTCATTTTATTCTCGAAATTCAACAAGTGATATTTTACATCAACTCAATTTTGTGAGCCTGATATATAAACCAATTGAAGTTTGCTTAATCACATCTACCAATTTCTATTAGATCAAGTTAAATTTGATCTATAAAATTTATAATTTTCTAGTCACCGTTATACGCATCTTAACATAAACCCAGTGTTGAATTGTATACAACTTGATACATTTTACAATTATGGAACCAGCAAAATTTTGTTGGCAAAAAGAAATTGATTATTAGATACTATTAATTTCAAAACTATCACTGGCAATACCATGACTAAGTTACAATGATTCGCTAAAATTCAGCCTTCGTGATCGATAAGAGTTTCGGTAAAATAATCAATAAATACATGGCGCGGTTATTAAAATCAAATTTGCAAGCTTGATATAAACACTTGTCCCATTATATTTAAACAGTCACAAAACAAACCAAAACTACTGTCAGTAGCACGCACGGATGCGTTTCAACATTCTGTGTTCATCATCAGGGCACAACGGTAAACGGAATAGCAAGAATCGAACCGAAATGCATATAAAAGTAATGTCGCATTCGTTGCACTTGACTGGAAATGTGTGCTGCACAATATAAATGCATTTACAAGCATTCACATTTTGTTGCTGTCGCTGCAATAAATATCAATCAGTCAATAACTAAGTCAAAACAATATTAATTCATAACTTAGTCGGCCAGTCAATCAGTTTTTCTATTAAACAACTAATATTTTAAATTATATAATAAATATTATTGATTTGCAATTAACCACGATCTGGCTTATTGTTCTTGAATTCTAGGAATTTTAAATACGGGATTCCTTTTCTGTTTCTTTTCGTAAATAATTTTAAATTTTATCAGTTTTCGGACACGAGATTATTGTCTTATTATTTCATCATCAATTTAAATATTCTGTATTGTAATCATATTATTTAAATCAAGGTTGCAATCTTGATATAAACACGAGAACCATTATATACCTATATTTGCCAGTATAAACTATGCATAGTATAATGACGAAAAGGAAATTTATCCAGTAGATCGGTTTCGTCCTTATTAGTAACTCTTGACAAACTGTCCAGAGTTTTCCACTGACAGGGCTCTAACCTAGGCACGTCAGTTTCGGATTCTGTTAATCGAACCACTGAGCAACTGTGTGCGGCAGAGTGGTTAGCATTTCCTTCAGGTGAAACCTATGTGGCATTTAAAGCTCGCAAACGTATTTTAACAAATTGTTATCACAACCCGCACAATCACTCATTGTTTAACCTTATAAATCTTCTATTTAACATTCCTTCCTGAAGTGGCATTTTGTTTCTTCAATAAGGAGAAATCATTGAAGATTAGTTGGAAGTAGTGTCAAATGAGTTGCCACAAATAGGCTCAGCCTGAAGAAGAGGCTAACCTACGAACCATGGGTTATTGTGTATTAGGTCTTGTATTATTAGTAACAAACTAGTTAAATGGGAAAAGAAGGATAAATCAAAGACAGCGTGAACGGATGGTAGAATTTCATGCACATATGTGTTTCGTGCTTACGGGTGACTTATTAGTAGGGGCTGGTATTACGCCATATACCCACTATATATTTGGGTGAGAAATGTTGGATAATTGGACAGTACAACAGCACGTAATACACAAATGTATAAAAAGTAGTTCTCTGCAACAAACAGTACCTAACCAAAACATAAAACAATATGTTACTGAAAATTTCGTGTGCTATGTGAAAGATTGGCGCAGTTGATAGAGTTCGAAACAGAAAAGAAAATGTGCCCCGGTTCGAGTTCCATCCGCGGCAAAATTCTAGGCAATATATGACGAGTATTCAATATGGACAAAACTGGTCTACTAAATGAATTTCCTTTGCTAATTTATATAATTATTAGCTTATACTAACAAATAATCATATATAATGGGTCTGGTGCTTAATTCGGGATCGCACACATGATTTTAATAATTTTTATGACCGCCTACGCAAGCAGTGTTCGTTTAATTATATAAGAGCTCAATCAAATATCACTTCCTCGTGTAGCGTGGCATCTGTTCTATAATGAAATATTCTTCGTGATTGGCTGGATCTTTATGTCTAAATATATACCACATATAAGCTTCACCTAGAGGAAAGGCTAACCAAGAAAGATTATTTAGTATATAACTGTAAATTGTGTCTAGCGTGCAGCAGGGTGGATCCGTGTTAAGATCAACAGATTCCGAAGAAGACGAGCCCAAGTTTAAGCCCTGTACGCGGCAAATTCTGGACTGTACGTGAAGAATTCCTAATAAGGACGTAACCAATCTCTTGAGTGAACTGTCTTTGCTACCTTATATAATAGTTTACATTGATATGTATAATCGGAGTGACGTTTATCTGTAGCTCGCAATTTTGATTAATTAATTTTACTTACTTGTTTTTTTATACATGTCCTCAATTTTTGGACTTTATTTCACCTTTTTCCTTTCATAGGTATGGCTCTGATTCCTATACCTTATTTAATTTTTTATAAATGTTCGATGGTTTAGTTTGCTCTGACGTTTGTTTCTTGGAAATATATTCTATGTCAGGTTATATATTTTTAATATTTTATGCATTTTGCCATCAGCTATAATAGATAAGCTAATTCTGCTGGTTTAAAATATTACAAATCAGTGTTCGAGAAATGAAGATTGGTTATGCAGAATAAAAAAAATATATTTCCATAACTGAATTCAAATTTTGAACCTCATAGCATTAGATCAATTGAAATGGTGCAATAACAAATTGTGATCCTTAAGGGATTTCTAATATTTCACCAATTTCAAAGGTAAAATTATAGATCAAATAAAAAGTCATATAATTGTAAAAATAGGCAGTATCAGTTGGCAAAGGTTAAAAATGAACGCACAAACTATATGAAAAGGGCTATCCGTACACACAGGGACATATTCGAGAGGGCTTAGTCTGAGGTAGAGAATTTCGTATGTACTTGTTTATTTTTAAAAGTGTGAATTTATTAATAAAAATTTATATATCTTTATATGTACATCGTCGATATAAACAAAAAATCGCATTTGTACAGATATGCTTATTTAAATATTTTTGTAGTAAAGGGTATCGCTGAACACACAAACAAATGCCAAAACAAATGCACAACATGCAATTTGGAGTGGTTGCGAATAAAGCTTTTGTTTGCCCTCCTTTGAGTGATGGTGTCTGTACAAAGCATACTTATTGTTGGCTTTCTTTTGTTTATCGGAGAAAGATAGCAAAAAAAGAAGTAATTAAAGAAACATAAATAAAGGCTACACAATTTTTAGTATCATTAAATGGGAGCTATCGACTTTTGTTTTTCTTCAACGTAGAACTGGCAAGACACTTTGACAGATACACGGTTTTGGTCAATAATGCCGTGAGACATCTGAAAATTGTGATTTTTTAGTTAAACAGTTCTTCCCTTAAACCTTGATTGGTAAGGAGGAAATGAAAAGAAAATCATGAAATATACACACATATTGTGTAAATAATCGATCTGCTGTATTTTTCAAATTTCATAATAGAATTGAACCAACGAGACATTGAAAATTTGATTAGCTATTCTTAATTTTATAGTTGCCTCAATATGTTATGATTGCCACGAACCATAGTGAATCATAGTTGATGGTTAGCAAAATTACATTAATTTGAATCGCGCTGACGCCCAATGTAAGAAAATAAATGGCGCAGAAGTTAAAATTTCACGTTGGCAAAAAGTATAAAAAATACTTTCTAATATATTGGTCCAGTTCAGATATCATAGCAACAATTGATCGACAAAATAAAATACATCGTCTCAGCCAAATCCTAAGGTTAAATTTGAGCGCCAAATTTGTATCTAAGCTAGTTGAATATAAGCAATAACAAAAATAACAACATAAGTATTGATACATATTAAAACCACCAATAACTGAAAAAATAACTTATCATTGTTGTTCAAAAGGGCAACTGAATTCAAGTGAACGCTTTTAACCGATATTTCGGCGTTTAGCTTCGACAGCTTTCTTCAAAGGTATGTTCACCAGAAAAAAATTTATGAGAGCACAGCAGATTTTATGAATAACGAATTATTTAGTCGCACCCAAAATTTCCTTTAATCAAGTAAAAATAAGTGCTTCTGATAGTGAGCGAAACGACGATGGTTTTGTGTAATTATCACACTCTTAATCATCATAAGTATTGATTAAGTGGAACAGTTTCTCGCTTGTACGGTCAATTTTATTGGTGTGTAATTGTTGTGTCCTATTGTAGTTACACAAAAGCTGCCTTAAGACACAGAGCAAATATGCTAAGATTAATTTCAGAGACTTCTACCCTTTCATTTATCGTGTATCTTCTTAGCTTTTAATCATAGGTCGGAGCATAAACACTTGAGTGGCTAAAACAACTTAAAGTTATAAACAAGTATCGGACCGATTAAGTACATACATTGGATAGTGTAGAAAAGGCAATTCATTCAGTAGAACGGTATCGTCCTTATTAGGAACTCGTCACGTATTGGGAAGAATTTTTCTAGACTCTGACGGCATCTACTATACGGCAGACGCATAGTAGTCTAATTTAGGCGATTGTAAAATTTAATATTCTTTTCGATAATGTATTTGCCGTCCAGTACGATATATGTTTCTAATAAGGACGATATCGTTCTTATGGATGAATTGCCGTCTCTACACTATACAATTCTTAGTTTATACTGACAAATTTATGTACTTAATGGGTCCGGTGTTTATTTCAAGTTCACAACATGGATTATAGAAAAATTTTTATCACCGCCCGCGAAACAATTTTAGAATAATTAAATTTATAAAAACTGATGACGGATGGAAATAGTGAGATTGGGTTATATTAGATTCGCTCATAGAAATTCTTGATTATGTTTAACTAAGAGACGAAATTGATTGTATATTCGTATGGAATAATTGTGCAAGGTTAATTGTCAAACAAAAAAATTAACAAAATATAAAATAGGAAGAACGTTTGTGCGAAAAAAACATTTTTACGAATTAAGGTTTCCAGTAAGAAGAGGAGAACATTAAAGTTGGAAACTTAGATGTAAATACAAAAGCATACCTGGCTAACTGAACCAGAGTTCGAAAATTAATATTGAGTTAGGATTTAAAACTAAAAAGTTAATGATAAAGACGACTTACGACTTAATGCAGCATGCTATTAGTTTGACAAGCAGCATAAAGATAAAGCCGCTAAATGGGCTCAATGGAAAGTTAGGATAATCAGTGAAATGAACTCCAAAAAAATGAGACCTGGAGCTCAAATCCCTAGTTAATCACATCTGAGCTCTAAAATAAGTAAGGTAGAAATTCTGTGGGAAGAACCAAATTTAAACATTAGTGCTAAAGTAGATTTCGGTGTTTCAAATTAAACGAAAACTAACGAATGCAATTTATCGGTGTACTTCACCGATTTATTGACGAAAGAGCAGAAATAAGTTCAATAAATCTTAAAAATGTGTATATTATAGCCAAATATCAACTTTAAATATAAATGATTAAGAGCATATAGGCGGATATTATCGAAAAGAATATTAAATTTTCCACTCGCCTAAATTATGCTACTACGTCTACAAAGCCGCGTTTTGCGTACGCGGGTAGTTTCACAAAGATCCGATTGATCAAAATTTCCAATTTCGTTTTGTCTTCGATCGGACTGAGTTTGTATTCGTCCCAATAGAAATGCGGTGTTATCACATCTTTGTTTACTGGCTACGTTTCGGAACAGAAATCCCCGTTCTATCTTCAGGCCAATTATCACATATTTATACACAGTACAATACTCACAATAGCAGATTCAAGCAAATGTGGTAACCTCCAACACGTAGCCAGTAAACAAAGATGTGATAGATCCGCAGTTCCATTGGGACGAATAAAAACTCAGCCAGATCGAAGACAAAACGAAATTGGAAATTGTGATCAATCGGATCTTTGTGAAACTGTCGGTGCAAAGCTACTACCCGCGTACGCAAAACACGGCATTGGGGAATATGAAGCTGGCACTCCGCAATCAAATTTCAAAAAATGCTACTTCGTGTCTTCATAGTAGATGTTGTTAGAGCCTAAACAGTTAAGATAATAATTAGCGACATATTGCTGACTTGCTAAATTTTACTTTTAAGGTTGAACTTACTTACGAATAGCAATATGCAAAATGGCCTTGAGCCGACTGGATTCTCGAAGAATTGATTGGACGGGGCTCTATGCCGCAGGCAGACATCAGATCGGGGTTAAGACCGCTTAGAGTTTGAAAACTTAGCAACACAAGTTATTTCGAATATGCGAAGTAAGTTTTATGGCCTCAATAACCATTATATTTGGGATTGTGTGGACGAGAATTGTTCTGTATGTTATTGTTCACGTTTCCGACTTTGTGCATACGTAGAAGCTTTTAAGTCTATACAAATTAGTTTCGAGGGTAGGGAAAATGTCGACGTAATTAAATTTCTGCTAAGATATCGGAAAGAACACGAGAGACGTTGACAATTGACTAATCATGTTATTTCAAACAGCTAGTGAGCAGATGTCAGGTTATCCATCCGATTACTTAATCCAATCAATATCTTGTATCAATTGCAATCGAACTTTTAATAGAACTTTCTGGATATAACTTTTACGCGTCATTGCATTTGGAAAAGGCATATTACTGACTTCGGTTGGTAGAAATTTCCGAAAATTTACATCTATACGATATCCGAAGTAAGGTGCACAGGAATTTAAAAAAAAATTGTCGTTGGATTAAGAAGCGCCAGCCAAACGTTACAAAGTTCTAAGGAAAAAAAAAACATTAGAAGACCTAATAGGCGTTCAAATGCACACCGGTGTCGTAATTATATTAACCCCGTCACAGGAGTAGTGTTTGCGTCATTTGATCCAGGTGTCGTCAAGATTTCAATTGTCTGACATTTTTGCTATGCCGTAGAAATTCAATTTTGAATAGTATAAGGATACTTCTCACGGTAATAAGACCACTCGATCGGCAAAGAAATATGGAGACAAAATTGTTTAGAGCCTGTTTTGGGTTTCATTGCTTGATCTACAATTCAAAGACTGAAATTTTTACTTGTATGGCCCACAATTAAGAAAGATTGATGCCAAATCTAGCCATAGTTTTTGAACCCCTTCATCGGCATACACATTTTATAACGCGGTGAATGAGGCCTCCAGGATCAATTATTGTTTAAGAAAGAAAATCCATAGTGCTTTAAGTGGAAATAATCTTGTCGCAATAAAGACGCGTCTGACTATCGTACATTGCATTTGTGCATTTGTACTGATGACAGATCTTAGTGATTAACGTGTTTTTAAAAACCACGAATCGCTCCGTCATTTTATAGCTTATTGTCTGACAGTAATTATATAGTCAAATTTTCTTCAACCGTCATTACAAATCATCTCTTTTAGCTCCAATGATTGCCTCTCATTACTCATGGAGAAATCAAGACAAACAAGATTTGATTTATTAAAGATTTGTAAAATCTAACACCGAAACGGTGTTTTTTATGTAACCTGGGCACATAATTCTTACATTCAGTAATTACTAATTAGCATTTTATGTTCGTAGATGGCATGGTATTCTGCTACTGTGGTCATATTTTTAATCTAACATAATTTTTGAAGTCATTTTTTAAATGTTAATCACAGCTTTCATAAATATAAACCAAATATATACATATTAATCCAGGAATTTCAACAGAAAGTAGCTAATAACAGTTTCCAACGTGATCACGCAGTTTTGATCTTGATTATGGCCATCTGAGTGGACTAACATAACGCATGAATTTTTAAAATAGAAATTGCGGTCCAAATAAGAATACACCAAAAATATATACAGATCAAATATTTCAAACAGAAGAGACATAAAATATACAACAATAACGCTGCTATGCACTGCATTTAGTTCTATCATATACATTTCATCTAATACATAAATAAGATCGTTATGATTAACCACGCAGTTATTACTGTCTTGCTGCGTTGCATTATTGATGATAATGTATGGAAATGTCGGCTGCACAATTTCTAAGTAGTCACAAAGATTAATATTTTGCAGCTTTCGCCACTGAAATATGCGTAACACATTTAAACAATCATTGATTGCGCAGGAGGTGGTAACAATTCTTTAAATCAAGTTTGCGAGCTTGAAGTAAGCGCCAATCCAATTGTATTAATCCAGCTGCCGAATAAAATATTGAAACTACATAGGTCACACGTACTGACGCGTTTGGACCTTCCATTATCATCATCAGAGTACGACGGCAAGCTGACTAGCGAGGATCAAACCGCTGTGCATATATATTGAAAGCAAAATTAGATATGTGGCTTTAACCTCAAAACGCGACAGTACGTGTGAATTACGGTAATTTTGCTATGTTGTTCGACAACTGGTTAAATACAGTTGAATTGGTGCATACTTCTATTTCGCATATTTGATTTAAAGAATTGTTATTACCACCGCCGCAATCATTACTTGTTTAATTGTATTAATCATATATAATTGGCGAAAGCTGCATAACATTAATGTTCGTGATTGCATAAAAATTGTGCAGCCGACATTTCCAGTCAAGTACAATGTATGCGAGCCGCATTTTAAAATTTGCTTTCCATATATATGAATTGCGGTTATTGAATAGACACCAAACTATAAGAAAAATTGTTATTGAAATGAACATTTATATATTTAAACTATAATTGTTTGCGCGGGCGGTGATAACAATTACTATAATCAAAGTTGCGCTCTTGTTCTTCCTTTTGGTTAAATTAACGCCAAGCGCAAAGGCAGCATAAATTAATAAAAGCAATTAACCAAGATACGACTCGTGTCAAGTTTATACCACGAAGATCATCTTACGAGTTCTGATAACCGTTTTAAGGATAGAGTAGACAGTACCTGGCATGGTCTCATTCCATACAGTAGGAAGAATTTTAGTCTTCGCGCTACAGTCAATGCTTCTATAATCCTTAAATTCGGTAGGCAGTAGAAAATAAGAGCCTGCAAATTTGCGATGTTCAGGATATAAGATTGCATTCTGTATTTCTAACTCTGATGGTTGTTCGAAATATGTGTTTCACGTTGTTAAGATATGCATATTATCGGGGATCGGGACTGATGAAGATGCCAGCTAAAAGTGATCTTTGAAATGTTGAGACCACCTTTCTAGCCGAAAAATTTTATCCGTTATTAGATTATTGTTATTGTTATTTATATTTCCACTTAATTTTAAATTTCTCGGGCCTGTTGCGCGGATAAGTTGAAATAAACAGTGGCCATAACCAGATGCGAACGCTTCATCCATCTGTTTAGCCTTTGTGGTCCGAAAAGATTCGAGATCAACCTTTATCATGCGCTTAAATTGGCGTTTCACAACTTTACGGGCGGTATGTTAATTCAAGCCAATAGACATTCGGTGTCTAGCTTTGAAAATGCGCACAGACATTTCTGAGAACGAATAACTGGTTCTATCGTCCACAACAAATTTTAATTTTCATAATTAAGACCAATAAACAAATGTTTTAGAAAACATGATATTTTGTGTTTGAAAGACGACTATTTGAGTTAACTTACATCTATCTAAGGCTTATTCTCATTTAGTTTTCCGGAAAATGTGATATAAAATCTATCACAGGTAAGTGCATAGTTAAAAAACGAACGACAGTTCTGCGTGCGACAAAGTCTTTTCTTATTACGTGTTGCCTGACGTATTTGAGTCTACAATTGTTCGGGGGATAAAAGATGCCATGTGGTGCAATTTCTTACACTACGTTTGAAGTCTGTGCAATTCAAGTATGATCCTGGCTTCGAGTAGCTATCCAACAGTCGTTCGTTATTGACATTGCGCATTCAACGTAAGGTGTTTCTGTCAAGTGGATTAAATTCTGCGTCGCTTAAGTGATCAACAAAGGTAGTCATGTCAGGCATAGCTAACACTAAATCCGAATTTTCTGCTGTACTTAGAAAAATACTTTGCCCGGAGTAGAATGTGTTCCTGCTGCCGTTTGTGTCGCAAGCGTTGGGAGCACATGCAGATCAAATAGTAGACGTATTTAACCGTGTCGCAAATCGTTGGGTGTTTACAGAGATCTATTCATTTGAACAAGCTTCAGATCGTGATCAACGTCCTTAATATGTTCACAGCATCTAAATAAGCGTTATTGTTGGATCGCGAAGTAAAATCAGAAAGAAAACGGGAACAGTAGGAAATAGAGATGTCTGCATTTTCCCAATTTCGCTAAACCGCCCTGCAGGACGCGGCAGATAAGATGAGAGTTTTTTTAAATCAAGTTTGCGAGCTTGAAGTAAACACCAATCCCATTGTATTTAACCAGTCGTCGAACAACATAACAAAACTACCGCCAGCCGCAACGAAATGACGCGTTTCAACCTTCCATGATCATCATCAGAGTACGACGGCAAACTAACTAACGAGGATCAAACCGCATTGAACATATATGGAAATCAAATTCAGATATATGCGGCTCTCACCTCTAGCAGTCTTGCATACATTGATTTCCATATATATTCAATGCGGTTTTTTTCTCGCTGGTCAGTTTGCCGTCGTACTCTGATGATGATCATGAAAGGTCGAAACGCGTCAGTGCGTTGCGACTGGCAGTAGTTTTGTTATGTTGTTCGACGACTAGTTAAATACAATGGGATTGGTGTTTACTTCAAGCTCACATACTTGATTTAAAGAATTGTTACCACCACCCGTGGAATCATTTATTATTAAAGGTGACAGTTTGTATCCTGCGCACCGGCTTATGCACTATGGATTCATTGTAATCCTATCGTTCAGGGTTATATATTTTCAATAAAAGAAAGCTAGTAAAACCATTCCTAGTGAGCATCGTTTGCATTAGAGCATATCGTCTCTTAGATAATCTGTCTACAAAGGCTGACGAGCACTATTTGCCCAGGCGTCAGTGGAAAACAAATTCTTTCAGAATCTGTGACCGGCACGCTTAAATTCGCTACATCACTACCATTTAATTTTGAGTGCTACTGCGTTGTTAATCCAAACTCGAGGTTTCACATGAAACTGGGTGATGGTTGTATCTCATTAGATCCGAAAAGATTCATGGTACCATTACCAGGATGGCAATCTAAAGCCCGCTGGTCGTCTGATAACCGCCGTACTATAGATAAACAAATAATTGATTCTCAATGGTCAGTTTACTGTCACGCTATTTTGATGACCACGGAAGGTTGAAATGCAATAGTACGTGCACCAAGGGAAGGCTTGCTACTTTGTGCGAGAAGGTAAAAACTGGCATTGGTATTTGTCTGCAAAACACGAAATTGAATTTGAAAATTTAGTTTTACTTGTTAAGTGAAGCAAAAAACTATTAGCGAATTGAAGCACTAATTGAACGTTGCTGTCAGTCATTTTCGCAATTTTAGCACTAAAAATGCAGCGCTTGCCTACAATAAGTGATTTCTCAACAAAAACGTTTGCAATATAGTATTATTTTTGCTCTGATTTGCATAAAGACAGTCTGCCTGATAGATTGGCCAAATGAGGTGGACAACGTATAATTTCGATATAATAAAAGAACATTGGAATTTTATGCAGCATAAATACGCATATCTGCCCAATGATTAATGTGCAATCCTTTTACGCGTAAACATAATCTGTGGAACACAAAGATATTTATCGACCAAAAATGTAATCTGCTTTGCACCACTTCAAGTAAACGCTACTTTTGCCATTGAAGTCCAAATCTAGATAATGCCCACTTTTAATTGATAATTTGATGAATTGCCTTTGCTACCTTATGCAACATCTAATATATATTGACAGCATAAAATTATCAAAACAATGCCGTGAAACATCAATCTTAATATATATATATATATATATATATATATATATATATATATATATATATATATATAATGTCATTTTCCTTCAGATAATGCACAGCATATTAGGACAATCGTGTGCTCAAATATCATGGAAGAAAGCCATTTAACAACCGAGCAAACCGAATTAGGATGGTCCGCTTTGTACACCAGATCGTGTAATGGTTAGGCTACTTGCGAAAAAAAAAGTTCATTAACAATTAACCGGTGCGGTACATAAATGTGAACATCAGAATATTTCTGAATCGAGCCTCATAGGATACCAATAGAAATATCTTCTAAAATTTGCCATTTAAAACAACCCTTCCAGCCTCAATAATTACACGGCGGTTAAATTGAATCACTAAAGCAAATTTGCCTAGTGCAAAAATAGACAACACTTTCAGCACACGGAGAGTCATTGGTTTGGATGGCAAGGATAAATTTTCAGTGCCCTTCAAATTTGCCGCAGTCTGCATATAATCATACATGTGCAGTAGCGTGTATAATGGGCTTATGAACAAAAAATTGATCAACAGATTACGTCAACAAATTTTCGCAAGAACTTAATAAAAATGGGACTACTACTACACACACACGCACTCACAAAACAACAATAAATTAATCAAAAAATTATATTATTGCTGAAAAGAAACACTAGTAATACTAAAAACAGGGTTAGTTCTCATCTACATTATGAAAAGTAAACCAAGAATGTATATAACTGAAAGATTGTAGTTTTTAGTTAAATTTTCTCGAAATAAATGGGCCATTATCCACAATAATCATACGCTTGATTATTAAACGTGTTGCATTTCCTAAAATAAACAACGAAAACGCGTTTGGTAACAAACTTTTTCCATATATAACCATTACACCAATTATTGCTACAAAAAGGCAACATTTTACAGATTGACCGATTACAATTATTTCTTTATCGTTGCTTTTTATAATTGCACAGTTTCTTCTTAAGTAGATCGCGAAAAGGAAGAAATGTAGTAAGTGGGGTAGGCATGAAATGTCAAAATAATTATCATTTTCGATGAACTCCTGCGTATAATTAAGTTCAAACACTTAAATGCGCAAACAATCACTAATAATCAATAAAACACTTGATACACAGTGTTCCTAACGTAATTCCCCAGCATAAAAAGAAAAAAATGTAAACTGGACAGATCAGCTTCAACAATGTTTAATTTGCACAGAAGCTTGACAGGCTTCATAACTATTTTTCTAAACTGAACAAACATGATGTCTTCAAAACCATCTTAGTGTACGTCTACTTCATCAAGAATTCAAGATTTGGGTTTAATAGTCTATTTTAAATACAAAATTGCTCATTTTATTTAATTCGTGTTTTCGGACTTGCACATGACACTAGCATCGACTAAGTTTAAACTATAAAAGTTAGATACTGGTAGTGGCGGAGAGCTAATATATGCATTCAATTGTGTATAAGGTGTTGCGTACCTAGTCAAAAGTTAGTTCAAATATGACCAGAAGAATAAACCGATGACAGTATGAACGGCAAGTATAATCTCATACACATTTGTTTCGTGCATACTTGTGATATATCAGTAGGAGCCGGTATTACGCCTTTTACCCAGTATATATTTTGTTGAGGAGTGTGGGAAATTAGGCGCAGTATATTGTAGAAATACAGTCTGCTACATGTACCAGCGTATTCGGACTATTCCTGAGAACCATCGTGGCAAAACACAAAACGAACTGACTTATTCAAACCATAGACTATACATACTACTTTAAGCGATATGGCCTTTACTCCGAGTAGTAGTGCATGCAGTGAACCAGGGTGAAGATAGTTATTTTATATCGTGTGACTGGTTTTAGTAAAGGTGGCTGGGTGTTTATTTCAAATCGACACATATGATATAATTAACTAAATCCCCAAAATCGTGATAAATGCTTTCCTAGTTGAAAACTAGTACTAGCTGTTCGAATTTTTTGTTCGAACTCTATTGACGAATAATTTTTTTGTAATGCGTATAGGGGTTTTAAATTGCTATCTTAAACGAGATGAACAAACTTTGAGCATCGTTTATGGTTTGACGTAAGAATTAATCGGAACATTCTTGAGACCGCCAAAAATAGAAACTTATTAAAATAAACCCCAAAAGACTAAACGACAAATCGAAATGGTCTCAATGCCTCCACAGATTTAGGATCAACGAAGCTCAACACAAACCAAACAATTTCCTCCACTAACTACTACTACCAATAGGTAGAAAATAAATAATGGCAATATAAATAGATTATAAACAGTGTACATAGGTGTTACCAGAACAAACAAGCCAATGAAGTCGATTTCGACCTCGAATTCACAATCGTAGTAAAAAAGGCAGCACACACTTTTTGAACATACAGCCGACTCGAGAAGAAAATAGTGGTCTAGCCAGAGCAGTCTGCAGAAAATCTACATTCCAAAAACAATAAATTGACTACGGCATCCAATTTACGAAATCTTATATTATTAGTTTCATGAATAACCTAGCAAGCCAAGTCTGTAAAATCTCCACTGAACATGACAGTGAATAAAACTTAAGCTACATAACAAATTAATCAAGCGAGTTACTACTTCTGTATTAATATAGAAGGTAGCTGCATAAAACGCACGATTTATGCTGCAGAAGATGTCAACAATAATATCTTCCTAAACATTTGTGTTTAGAGACGAATGCTAGCCTCAATAATTATACGCCGTTAAAATAGAAATTCGAAAGAAACCCTTCTCAATGATAAAGTTACCATTACATTCAACATACAGATCATCATCAGGCTGAATGACACAGAGCAAGAACCAAATATTTCCAAATCCTTCATTGTTTACAAACTTGTATATATATATATATATATATATATATATATATATATATAGTGAGTGTGTGTGTATATTATATCGCAATTCTTGAACGTTGCACAGTAGAACAAATACGATTATAAAGAGATTTGCGTAACAAAATTAAATCATTAATAATTAGAAGTTTCAACTTTAATTTTTATTTTTAATTATTACTCTAACATGATTATTAGAGGAATTGGTTAAACTAGCGATTTATGTATATAATTATCCTAATAATTTCTAACTTACCTGTTTTATGCAAACTGCAACATTGCAATAACTGACTTAACAATGATCGATTGTAATACAATTTAAGAATTTTTAAGTCACCATATCACTGTCTAAAGTCTAGAAATTAATCATATTTAATGAATATGCCAACAAAATTCAGATTAAATATATATCTGTTTGTTCCGCAGAACAGTCACACCAGAGTTAACATGTTTCAGATTCATTCGTTACTCATGCCAAGGAGCCCAATATATAGTTAGTCAGGAAATGCAAAATTATTCTACATCAAATGACAATCTATATAGACAATACGATTAAACAATAACTGATTGCGCGGGTGATGGTAACGATTCTTTAAATCAAGTTTGCGAGCTTGAAGTAAACACAAATCCCATTGTATTAAACCAGTCGTCGAACTACATATCAAAACTACCACAGTCGCAAAGCACTGACGCGTTTCGAACTTCTATGATCATAATCAGAGTACGACGGGAAACTGACTAGCGAGGATCAAACCGCATTGCATATATATGGAAAGCAAAATTAGATATGCGGCTCTCACCTCTAATAGACTTGCATACATTGTACTTGACTGGAAATTTCGGCTGCACAATTTCTATGCAGTCACGAACATTAACTAGTCTGTAGGTTTCGCCATATATATATATATATATATATATATATATATATATTATATATATATATATATAGGCTATACAATTAAAAATAATTGATTGCGCGGGTGGTGGTAACAATTCTTTAAATCTAAGAATTGTTACCAGTGCGTTGCGACTGGCGGTAGTTTTGTCATGTTGTTCGACGACTGGTTAAATACAATGGGATTGGTGTTTAATTCAAGCTCGCAAACTCGATTTAAAGAATTTTTACCACCACCAACGCAATCAATTATTTTTTAATTGTATAATCTATATATATATGTCTGTGTGTGTGGCGAAAGCTACAAACAGCTAATGTTCGTGATTGCATAGAAATTGTGCAGCCGACATTTCCAGTCACGTACAATATATGCAAGACTACTAGAGGTGAGAGCCGTATATCTAATTTTGCTTTCCATATATATGCAATGCGGTTTGATCCTCGCTAGTCAGCTTGCCGTCGTACTCTGATGATGATCATGGAAGGTCGAAACGCGTCAGTGCGTTGCGACTGGCGGTAGTTTTGTTATGTTGTTCGACGACTGGTTAAATACAATAGGATTGGTGTTTACCTCAAGACTTGCTATATATTTTGTTTTTTTGTTAGAATGGCTCCTACCGAAACTCATGCGTTTGCTAGATAGTACATTTTGATATGATAATTTTTAATTGACAGCCGTGTTCATAATTAACAAATTGTTAAGAGACACGTACTGCCTTACGGGTAAAAAACATTTTACACGCACTTATTATGTTAGCAGGTTGGTCGAATAGTCTCGAAAGCATTTTCAACTAACCATCAGGGTCTATTAGGCACTAATTTGTGCTTCTGGTCTACCCTCTATAATTTTTGTCCAATTTTCACTAAGTCTTTGCAACTAACGTCTCTTGAAAGATATGCATCTTCAATTATTTCCAGTGACAACTTCGGATAATGTCTGTCAAGTAGAACGTTTCAAGAAATCCTTGTCTTGTTTGTTGCCGATGCGAACCAAAAATGGCGAAACAGAAATACAACCTTATCCGGAAACTGGGTTACAAAATTACACGTGAACAAAGTTTACATTATAAAAAGCTGTTATTATGACTAAAGTACAAATTTTCTAACATAAACGTATTTAATCATATTAATAAACTTACATTGTAAAGGTTATCTAAAAACTTCATTTTGAAAACACATTTTATGTAGAAACGCAGAATGAAATAAAGAAATGCATAGCACAGATACTAGATGAAAGACAGTGTTAAAACGTTAACGTCCAGAAAAGAAATCAAAAGGAAAAGAAAGATAAAAATTGACAGACAGAAAGAGGTAGAGTGAAAAATAAAGTATGGACAATAAAACTAAAATATTTAAAAGATAGTAAATAATAAATAATTATGGAGGCAATAAAATCAAAGAAGATGTAAGCGGTTGGCATCGAACTCTGGTTACGACTCAAGGCCTGGAGCTAGCCTAAATTAATAAACTGACAGAATTTTTTCAGAACCTGAAGGGCACATCTTGAATGTTCCATCCCCAGCGTTGGATTAGCATCCACGGTGGTTATAGGATTCAAGTCTTAGTTATGACACAGCTGTTAAAGTAAATTAATGTAAAATGTTTTAATACTAAAGAATGTGAATAATTTCCTTAAGATTTAATAACATAATAAATAAAAATAAAAATTTAATTTTTCAAATTGTATAAAATGTTTACTCACCTTGTTAACATTTACCAATAATTGTACTTCTTTAGAGCACTTCCTCATAATCTTAGGTTATTCTAAATAAACTTGGAGCAACTTTGCCAATCGTTTACCTCATTCAAGCCGACTTTTGACTGAATCCAAACCACGCAAGCTTTTTCTACAATTCCGTTATCAAACACTAGACAGTTGACTTCCTAACATGTTTCATTTCCTTCCTTTAAACAATCATTCATTGCACGAGTGGTGGTAACAATTTTTTAAATAAGGTTTTCGAGCTTGAAGTAAAGACCAATCCCATTGTATTTAAACAGTTGTCGAATAATACAGCAAAACTACCGTCAGGCACACGTTTGATGCGTTCCGACCTTCCATCATTATTATCAGGGAATGACGACAAACTGACTAGCGAGGATCAAACCACAATGCAGTACACACACACACACATATATATATATATATATATATATATATATATATATATATATATATAAAACTAGATATCCGGCTAGCACCTCTAGTAACCTAGCATACATTGTACTTGATTGTCGGCTGTACAATTTTTATGCAACCACGAACATTACCTTTTTGAAGTTCTCGCAACACACAAATATATATGTATATGTATATATATATATATATATATATATATATATATATATATATATATATATATATATATATGATACAATTAAAATTTCATTGATTTATCTGTTGCTGGTAGCAATACCTTAAATAAAGTATGCGAGTTGAAAGTAAACACCAATTCCATTGTATTTAACTTGTCGGCGAACAACATAGCAAATCTTCCGTACTGACGCGTTTGCACCATCCGTCATCATCATCAGAGTACGACGGAAAACTGACTAGCAAGCATCAAACCACAATGTAAATAATTATTAAGTATCAACCATCATAGAGGTGAATTTTCCATGTGCATTTCTCTTTTTTATGTTGAATGCACTTTTACATATCTTCTTCAAACAAATCTTTATGTGGTCTTGAAGGAAGCCGAAAAAAAAGTAAAACTAATTTGCTGCAAATTAAATCACATGGCGAAACTTCGTGCAGACAAACCAGCTGTGATAACGATGCATTTTTTAAAAAAATGGAGAGAGCGAAAATAAGGTCTAACAAGGCTCACTTACTTTGCAAGCGTATTTGAATGCCTGTTCAGCTTCAATTCGACGCCGTTGGTGGAGACAGACAAGCGCAAGATAGGCCCATACCATTGGATTGCAATTGTTAAGAGCATTTGCCTCAGTCAGTGCAAACTCTGCGTTTGTCAACTCGCGTAGCTGTTGTCAAATAGAAGGTGGAGACAGAGCGGAGGGACGGGTGGAGAATACGTTAAATTATCAAATCAAAATTGAATAACACTCAACTACAACGTGCCTGCTTAAATAGAACCACGGAATTTAAATAACGACAAATCAATTAAAATTAAAAGTGCTTTATTTTTAACCTAGGATAATTAATTGGGAACTTTTATTAGGAAAAGAATAATACACTTCATAGTTAAAATATGTCACCGGGACGTGAATTTTAGTGCCTCAACCTATCTTGTCGAAGGTAGTAACCTGGCAACTTTTCTGTTTATTGTTAAAATTCCACCAGTATAAAGTACTTTAATGTAGGGATCTATCATTCTGAATTTAATGTCCATCCCATCTTACACAAGAACGTAACAGTGCTATCTAATGCAGAATGCAAAAATAAAGGTTTCCAATTCTGGTAGTAACCAATCTCAAGCTGGAAATGGCTGCCACCATTGACATGACAAATTTTGAATCTAATCTGGAAGACTGAGCTATAGAGTGTAATGTATACACTCACACGAGTGTCTGCATATTCTTTAAACACCATAGCTTTTAATTTCTGACTAAATTCAAAATTTGATATCCTCATGGTAAATCGTCAATGACGATAGGAAGCTATTTCATCATTCCACAATTCGCAAAACATATTGATTGCACTTGCTGATTTCTAATTGGTTTAAACGTTAAAATTGTCATCAACTAGCAGCAAAACAACTATATTTATATAAGCGGCTTAAACATGTACGTGCCCAGGTTCAAGCCCTGTCCGCAGAAAATTCGGGACAGTACGTGATGAGCCCCCAATGAGGACGAAACCGGTATACTTGATGAAATGCATTTATCACACTATATAATACGTAGTTTATGCTGACAAATATACGTACTTAATTGGTTAGGTGTTTATATCAAGATCGCAGCCCTGAGTAAAGTAATTGCTCTCACCGCCCGCGCAACCAGTGTTCGTTTATTTATGTACAAGACTAGTTTAAAATGTAAACTAAATCGTGTTTAGATGTATACATGTATTATAAAACAGGTATTTAGAATACAGTTAAAGTAGGCTATTTTCTATTCCCCACAAATCAACTCAACTTTGATATCTACCATAGTAAATGGTCAATATTTTGTAAAGCAAGGGAGATAATTTCTAAATAAACACATTATACAACAAAAAACAGAAATACGGAAAAGTAAAGTTGAGACACGCAAAAACGCATATATATATATATATATATATATATATATATATATATATATATATGAATTAGTCTTTCGTGGAATAGTGTGACCACGGTACATCAATAAATTTATCGTTGCCAATTTCACCATTCTTTAAAACATAAGAGCAAAACAACGTACTCCATGGAATAAAATTTATTAATAAATCTTATTTCTAACAGTATCTACAGCCATTGTTCTGGATTAGTTAGTATATTCGTCCATCCAATCCCAACTGTACATTTTTACGGGTATGATGGGTATGATGCCTGGTTTGTAATGTGATTTTCATACACAGTGCGGTCAGCAATTGCAGAAACGTTCCACCCATATGCTAGTTGCGCGAAATTTAAAATGCTATTGCATTCGCGCCTTCGGTAATCGGCTAGTCCGGCTTACATTGTGCATTGAGCAGCCGTTGCATATGCATAGATAGACAATGCTGGGCTGTTTGATGGCGGGCAACGTACCCGTTACACCTCAGTTAAGCAGGCCTTTAGGTGTATAAACTAACGTTAATTGTGTATTAGGCGTCTGAAAAGGAACTACGTTTTTTTATTCTTCAGGTAAATATTTCGGATGGCGCGCGCCATTTAAAATGTGTACTGGAATAAATTGCTTTTTCTTTGGTTCCGTCTACACTGTCGTTTTCTCGTGGTTTATGCTTCATGTTTGCTTCAACAAAAGGGCGCGGTATTTGGAACGAGTAACGTGCCGCTATTAAAGCTCATCATGTTAATGATCAACAATCCGCCGCAAAAACGGGCGACAGAACTGAAGGCAGATCTACAATCAGTACAAATTTGAAAGTCAAATAATTTTATTCGCGATACTTTTGTGACTTTGTAAAAGCGTACAATGTCAAGACTGAAATATGATCTATTTCTAGGCACAAAAAAATCTATTTACCAGCATTCCTGTTGATGAAACAATCGAATTCCTCTGCGCGTTCATCGAATTCAACCACAAATCATAACACAAACCGCCAAGTCATCTAAAGATTCTCATCAATATGTGCAGAAAAGATATTCAACTCACTTTTAATGATCAACATTTCACACAAGTCGATGTAGCGGCAATAAGCAGACCGTCAGGATGTCTATTAGTTGATATTTATATATATATATATTTATATGTTTTATCTGGAAACAACAAAAAAATACTGCCATAAATATCTGAGCTATTTTGATTCTCCACAATTTTCATTCATGGGTATTCGCTTCGCCCTATCAGTTTCAAAAGGATTCGCTTGATCCCAATTTTCAAGCATGCATCGAGATCGTCTTCGTGGTGGCTCCTTGCTGATTCGTTCCTTCCTGCCGAAGGCTCCAACATCGTTCATACTAACCACTGGAAATGAGGTGCAATCTAATCTTTGTTGACAGGCTAGGTTTCGAAACGTTAATTCCCGTTCTATCACACCCACGGTCAAATAGGCTC
The DNA here is from genome assembly GCA_029291075.1 of Eudiplozoon nipponicum. Classification (NCBI taxonomy): domain Eukaryota; kingdom Metazoa; phylum Platyhelminthes; class Monogenea; order Mazocraeidea; family Diplozoidae; genus Eudiplozoon; species Eudiplozoon nipponicum. Next base: position 44,747 of record JAQBSW010003651.1, read on the forward strand.
AAACTAACAGATTTAAGCAGATGTGGTAACATCGTTACGTAACCTACCTAATTATATATTTAATTTTTGGCTCACCTATAGTAGGAACGACGTTGAAGCCTTCGGGGAGAAGGTACGAATCGGCACCCAGCCGCAACAAAGGCGAACTCGATGCGTACTAGGAAACAGGGTTCAATCGGATCTTTGTGAAACTGAAAGTGCAAAGCGACAAGTCTCGAACGCAAATCGCAGATTATCAAAATGGGATTCTCGCACTGCGCAATAATTCAAAAGGTAATGTCATACATATCTGAGATATGTTGATGATACCTACATAATCATAAATGAAGATATCGAAACGAATGGCATGTTTTGACAGAAACATGGTTCATCACATTCAGTTTACTTGCGAGCACGATAACCCTTAGTCTAGCGCACTGTATTTCCTTGACCTATTTATATTGAGACAGGAAGATATCAGTCTAAAAATGAAAATACATCGAAAGCAGACGTAGACTAGGCAGTACACCCATTAAGACAGCGCAGACGTAACTTCCAGAACGAAAAATTTACTACATAGTTTATCGTACAGGATAAGAAATCTGATGTTATAAATAGAAATGTTAAGAACGGACGGTGCTCAAAGTGGGCATTTTTAGAAAATGGGTGTCCTAACAGTTTTTTCAATCAAACGTGAAGTAAAGAATGACAAAGAAGCAAAAATTCCGTACCGAAACCGAAATACAATATATTTAAGTATACCTTTAAAAAAACACGCACCATCCGAAATATTTACTCGACAAATGTAAAAAGCAGTGACTTCTCGGATGCCTAATACACATTTAATGTTCGTTTATGTAACAAAAATTTCTGCTAAACTTAAATGTCAAGGAGAATCTCCCTGCAATCGAAAAGTCCAACATTGTTTATTTATACAAATGCCATAGCTTATCAGTGCTTAATGTAGGCTGGACTAGCCACTTACTAAGGAAACGAGTACAAAACAATTACTTTAATCCAGTTTGTGATCTAGATACAAACACCTGACCCATTATTTGCATACATTTGTCAGTATAAACTAAGTATTGTGGAGTGTAGAAAAGGCAATTCATTCAGTAGACCGGTTTAGTCCTTATTGAGAACTCGTCATGTACAGTCCAGAATTTGCCGCGAACAGGGCTCGAAACAGTCCTTTGAATCTAGTTCTATAACCACTGAGCTACCCTGCCACACACTACACATAATTTTGAGTTATATACTCACTATAGTGTCTTAGTTAATCTTCCCTTTATGTGCAGTCTATATGGCATCCCTTTAGGCTTAAAGTTCCAGCTAACCATCTCCAATCTGTCATTAGAGAACAAACACCTCACTACATGACTATTTATATAACTAAACGAACATTGGTTGCGCAGGTGGTGATAACAATTACTTTAATCAACTTTGCGATCTTGATATAAACACCTGATGCATAATGTACATACATTTGTCTGTATTGTAAAGTGTAGATAAGACAATTCTTTCTGTAGACCGGTTTCGTCCTTAACGGAAACACATCGCGTACTGTCCAGAATTTGCCGCGGAATGAAAGACCATTTTAGAATATGCACATCTGGCACATGGGAGTAGTTTTCCGCAATAGCTAAACAAATTGATTTGAAAAATCAAACTTCGAATCAGGCCAATTTACAAGTGTTTTTTAGAGCAAAAAGTGAATAATTAGGCACAGCAGAGGCTTTTATATGCAGCATACTTAATCTTCGGCTAAATAAACTAAAGAAATTCGTACATCCTTTAATAAGCAGTGAAATCACTGAGAGCTTTAAATACGTTCGTAAGGTATATTATATAGAGTGAGTTAGCGTTGCAGTCGCATTGTCGTTTATATTATGTCAGCTTCACAACTGCAGGTTTACACATTCTTATGGGAGATTTTACCGTTCTATATTTCCATATGCCTCACCCAAATATATAGTTGGTAAAGGGCGTAATACCGGCTCCTACTGATGAGTCACCAGTAAGCACGAATCGAATGTGCATGAGATTATACTTTCCGTTCATGCTGTCTTTGGTTTATCCTTCTGTCTAAACTGAACTAATTTGTAACTAGGTTCGCAGCACCTAATACATACTTGCATATATACTAGTTCTTAGCAACAAACTGTATTTAACTGTAATAAGTTTATATTCTGTATTTCCATTTCTATGGTCGTGGTTCAAAATTAGAGTTTCACACTATTAATACAGGCATAGTTTTAAACTCTAGTAATGTAATAGCCAAGGGGTTGAATAAATCAAAAGAAATGTAAATATTGTTTTTTAATTATATAAACCAGAAACTCTTTATTTGGAGATAAATATTATTTAATTTAATTATCATTCATAAATCGTGTCTACGTTTTTCACAAAATTTTTGGCACTCAATTCATCCAAGTAGTCCTAAGAATGCAAATTCTGCGTATTCGAAAATTTTATCATGTGCTTCAATGAATATAAACACTAAGACCACGCAAGCCAGAACCAAATTGGTGCTGATTGTTTTGCTAAAATTGGTCAATTATTAAATGTAAGCACTCCTAATAGCACAAATTTTAAGTCAACATTAAATAAGGATTGATTGCGCAGGTGGTGATAACAATTCGTGTAATTCAAGTTTGAGAGCTTGATTTGGAGAAATATTGTTTAAAATAATTAAATTGGTGTGGTAACGGGTAATGAATAATTACCTAATTCCTGCTTTGACTCACAAGGAAACGTTCCCAGTTCCTCTTTAAAATTGAAATTTTCTGCTAAGAATTTTTTGTACCTTCTTTGGTTCACTGCTCATCCAACCTAATAAAGCATAATTTAAATTCTTTTCAAACCTCTTCATTTATTATGACGACTGTCTTATTTTGTAATAACTAACGGGCTCTTCACGTCCGATATGTGTGTGCGTATATATAGATTGGAAATAAAATTTGGTAACAATCACTTTTCAGTAAAAGAAAATGGACCAGGTAATTCAACTAAAGTGTAAAACACTCAAAAATTAGTCTGTTTAGGAAAACTATTGCAAACATGTAATCTATAACAGAATCCAAAAATAAAGCGAAGATTTATTCATTATGATCGATGCAGCGAATTGTCGCTCTAAATGTAATATCAAATAACAGAAATTTGTATGTAAAAGAAGAAATACTTGGTGTGGCAATTTTCTGCAATGAACATCATACAGATTTTCACTTAATATGTAGACGGTCGAAGAAATCGTTCTATCAAATAACAGAATACCTCTACTCAATTGAGTCATTAACCAGTCGTCGGACAACATAGCAAAACTACCGCCAGTCGTACGCACTGACGCGTTTCGACCTTCAATGATAATCATCAGACTACGACGACAAACTGACTATCGAGGATCAAACCGCATTGAATATATAAGGATATTAAAGTTAGATATGTGGCTCTCACTTCTAGTAGTCTCGCATAAATTGAACTTGACTGGAAATGTCGGTTGCACAATTTCTATGCAGTCACGAACATTAACTGTTTGCAGCTTTCGCTAATTCTGATTTCCATATATATATTCAATGCGGTTTGATCCTCGATAGTCAGTTTGTCGTCATACTCTGATGATGATCATGGAAGGTCGAAACGTGTCAGTGCTTGCGACTGGCGGTAGTTTTGATGAGTTGTGCGACGAATGGTTAAATACAATGGGATTTGTGTTTACTTGAAGCTCGGAAACTTGATTTAAAGAATTGTTACCACCATCCGCGCAATCAATAATTGTTAAATAAATAACAACTTGTGTTCTTTGTCAGTCTTTTCCAAATGAATTGCAAACAACATCTCTTGCAACCGAAATTTCATCTCTTAATTTGTCGATATGTGAATATCAAACGAAACCAATGTCACGTGCTTAAGTTATTATGAGATAAAGAATAATGGATGGACTGTTATATATATATATATATATATATATATATATATATATAATGCAAAATATGAATAATTATTACGTTGCCAGGCTCTAGTGGAAATATGCTTTATGAATGCCAAATATTGACGAACCCGGTCTACTTGATGTATTGCATTTGCTAACATGTGCAATGTTTGGTTTATGTAGACAAAATACATATTTAAAAATTCCGCCACGAAACTAACTCAATATCATTTCCCCAAATTTAATGGTGTACATTCCATAATGAAAGATTCAGTGTTACCAGACAGAATTTCACGTCGTAAGCGATGCAAAATAAGTTTCACATTGGAATAAGTTCGGCCAAAACAATTAGAATGCATACAACTGAAAGTTGCATGTAGAACGCGGCTTAAGTGACGTGGTGGATGAATGAGTGATTAATGAAAAAGTGCCCCGATTCGTGCCCTGGTCACGGAAATTATGGCAAGTATTTGATGAAGGCCTAATACGGACAAAATTCGTCTTCTTTAGGAATTATATTTGCTAGCGCGTGCAGTATTTATTTTAACTGAAAAAAATATATATACATATATAATTCCTAAAATTATACTTTAATTCGGTATCACATACTTAGATGTCATATTACGAGTTCTATAATCATAGAATCGTTATGGCTTGCAGGTACTTCAGTTCGAAAGGGATGCCAACCTGGATCCACCTGAAGGAAAGAATGAAAACAAACCATAATTTGGTGCAGAAGCTTATGTTTTAATTTTCAATCTTCAGTTCAGTTGGAAACTATACATCGCTTTCCACCTAAAGTGCAAATTTGCCATCCCAAATCTGTTGTTATAGAACATTCAATTTGCCATATGAGAAGTGGAACTAAACTAAAGTGGTAAATTTCAATATATATATATATATATATATATATATATATATATATATATATATATATATATACATATATTTAACTTTTGCTGAAATGTTGACATGCGTTTCTTCCACTCGTTCTCGCATTGACGCAAATATTGAACTTCACTAGAATGTGCGAAATTTTTAAAAATTGAAGAAAGTAGACCATCTTGTCTGACATGATTTATTGTACAACTCGATAGGACCGCAAGTATTAATGTGAAATTCTCGAGTATGTTACAAAAAATTGGATGTATCATTATGAATTGCATATCAATATTTATATTGCGATCTACTACATGAGTTTTACATTTAGGTCTTCTATGATAGACGTAGTGGGACGCCTATAAACAGTTTTATTTTCAAGTAATTGCTTTTGGTACAAGTAAGATTCATTCAACCTATGCCTGGTCGGATTCCAACACGTTCTCCTTTAAAACAGGATTCAGTTCTAGCGCATAATCAGCGTAGACTAATCAGAACCGAGATACATCTGAAGTCAAGCTTATACCACGATGGTTGCCGTATGAATTACAATTCACATCGTTGGATGATGAGAGTGTTGATCAAATAACCTAGGCAACCGACATCGTATTTTCATTCTACGAAGTGTGAGACATACTAGTCGATGCGTAAGAATATATTACCAAATTTATATTCGGAATCGGCAGCCATTTTATACTGCAGAACTAAGTTTGCATTCAAATTTAAAAAAAATAAACGTTTGATAGAGATAAGTGCTCCATGTTGTTTATATAGACATACTCTTGGAAACCAAAACGGCTCTGGAAACCAAGAGAATTTTTAAACAATAATTTATTGCGCGGGTGGTGGAACAATTCTTTAAATCAAGTTTGCGAGCTTGAAGTAAACACCCATCCCATTGTATTTAACCAGTCGTCGAACAACACAACAAAACTACCGCCAGTCGCAACGCACTGACGCGTTTCGACCTTCCTTGATCATCACAGAGTAAGACAGAAAACTGACTAGCGAGGGGTCAAGTCGCATTGCATATATATGGAAAGCAAGAGAATTTTTCGCTGAAGCTGTGCTCTATCGCTCAATATTATACACAGTATCGATTATAAAACTAATGTAACGATCAGTATTTGTTGGGCACTATGTTACTCTTATCTAATCTATTGTGCAATTAAGTTGCAGAGAACCACCGATAAAAAAAACATGCGAACACATTCTTAACGCCCTGAGCATTTCTAGCCGAAAACGCTTTATGATCCTCTATCAACCTGTAATTAAGTTGACGTCTAATAGCTCTACATTTATTAGTTTAAGCAAAGATAGTGCAAATCAATGTCTGGTTTGAAAAAAAACTTGTTGGTCTATTATGCTGCCAAGTGAACAACGTTTTCTACATAGATCACATTTCTAAAAAGTTTTATTTCTCTATTAACTCGCTTGATAAGATGGACGGAACAGGCTTTTTGTAATTTATGAACATATTTAATTTGATATATTGTATTAAATTTTTAGCATATTTGAAAGCTGTGTATTAAAGTGTGCTTAGGTGTACTAAAATTAGTCGGTAACTAATGACGAATTTTACAAGTCTACAATGCATCATGAATCGTAACGCCGACAATAGCGTGCTCAAATTTTCGCCATCTAGACCGACATATTTTGATTTTAGAATATTTTCATATTCATTCTGGAGATAAGGATGCTCGTGACAGTTTATTCTAATTTAAGGCAAATGTGAGCATCCATTTTTTGACAGATGAATGTGTGATACGAGTGGACTTTCGTGTCATAGAATTAATGAGAGTACTGCAATTAACCATGCCATTTAAAGCTAATTGATACATGATGCAACCTAGTTCGCTGTTGTCATGGAGCAGTCGGTCACCATAGATTGCGACGCCTTACACTACGTCTGAATTTTGTGCTAATAAAATATGATCTGTATTCTGTTCATCTATCAATTAATCGTTGAATAGTACGTTTGAACTCTGTCACAAAAATCAAATTCAGTATCAATTAAGTGCCAAACTCGTAACCAAGCCTAAATCTGAATATTTAACCTTTTGTAGCAGAGGAAAAAGACAGATTAAAAAGTGTTATTTGTGTTGCGCGTCCTACATCTTAAAGTGTGACACATAAAATAGTTTGTTTACCTGTATCCATTCCGCTAAATAAGCTTCAGTTACTGAACTAAGAGTAGTACCATCCAAAATTATTCGGAATGCGACAATTACAATTTCTCAACAGTTCGAACGTAATAGCGCGTATAAAAGGATGTTACCCACAATACTGTTGCAATTTTAGGATCCTCTATTTCTGTTTCTGATACGCAACGTGCAAAAAAAATTCTTATTAAACAAGCGTATCTGATAAAGGTTTCTGCTGTCCAATTTGTTGACACACTAAATGCACTTATGTCGATACATAAACTGGGCTTATTGCATTGTGATGTGCGTAAAATATCTTAGATATTTGGTAATGTGACATTGAGCTCTGTGGTTTGATGGACATCCACAATATTCTTTGTGTCTAAAGGAGATATTTGTTCAAATGCAGAAAAATTTAAATGATGGAAAACATGAAAGATTATAAATGAAATAGAAAGTGATCGCAGTGATGTGTTTTCGCCTGTTTTCTTTAGAAGAAGGTGAAGCGTTTCTATTTGGAGGAGTTGCTAAAATCGTCGAAATGTAAAATAAAAGTATGATACCAAAGTCCAAAATTTAAAATTTCTCGCAGATCTAATTCGATTTCTAAAAGACTAAATAGAATAATAGTCTATGCCGGAAAACAATTTTTTTTCTTTAAATCAAGTTTGCGAGCTTGAAGAAAACACCAATCCCATTTTATTTAACCAGTCGTCGAACAGCATAGCAAAACTACCGCCAGTCGCACGCACTGACACTTTTAGATCTTCCATGATCATCATCAGAATACGAAGGCAAACTTAATAGCGAGGATCGATCCGCATTGTATACATATGAAAAGAAAAATTGGATGTGCGGCTCTCACCTATAATAGTCTCGCATACGTTGTACTTGACGAGAAATATCGGCTGTACAATTTCTATGCAGTCACGAACATAAACTGTTTGCAGCTTTCGCTACACACACACAAACATATATATATATTATATATATATATATATATATATATATATATATATATATATATATATATATATATATATATGAATCACCGTCTTTATTCACTGCCACGCAAGTTAATCAACATGAAGCAATTCAACTAAAGCTGACAGTACCCTTTATTAAATGGTTCCATTCCAAAGAGTTGAAAAGTTTAAATTCTTTGCCAAATACATGACAGTATTATTTGCCAATTTCTTCTAAATTATCTACAAATGAAGATATTTATATATTTCGGAAAATCAAGACCTTCAGAAACTTCAAACAGGAAGAAAACGGAAAAAAGTTAAGTTACAATGATCTCAGTTCATTACTACTAGTTCAGGCTGAATGCCAGAACATGCTTTTTTGGTTCGCTTTAATTAGGCTGTAATTTGTTGTCCCTAACTCTTCGAAAGATGCTCACTCATTTCTATAATCGTGTTTGGTAAATAGTTTAGTGGAAAATATGCCGAAATTATGTTTTTATGTATTTGAAATTTTTTCATCTTTGCACATGAGAATAATAATTGAAAGTTTATAAGAGTTAGTATTTTAAATGAATTCTGATTAAATTATACTCATGCGTTGTTGCATTTTATTTTAAATCATGAGACATTGCTTCAGTGTGTAAAACTTAATACACAGAGGAGGACACAGAAATTTAAAAATACTAATTGCCTGATTAAAGTCTGACGCGAGCAACATGAAATTAACATTTATTCAGTGTTGTTTAATTTTGATAGATATCATGGAGCTTGTTATCAAGTTTAAAATACGTAGGTCTTTCAAATCAACGTAAGGAATTCGGCCAGAAATCTAGAGTTAAACTATTCGACCTGTTGAGGGTAAAGGAAAACGGAAAACTCACTCAGGTCAATCCAGTGAAACAGAACATTTAATCTGCTATTTTATACTGTATCGAATGTGCTGTTATCTGTAAAACACCAATTTCTTTTTCCAAACATTTTAGCAATAAGATTATTATAATTGAAAGCCGTATGGAGACTAAGACGATTATGTTATTTAACGTACAAACTAATGAGCTGAAGCGGATTTGATAATGGCTAAAATTCGTTTAAGAGTATCTAAAAAAAAGTAAGCCTGTTATGTCGATCTAATAAATAAAGTTAAGATATAATGCTTATAATGAGGATGAAATGCAAGAATATAGGCGCAGACAATTTTTTCCGCGATACCAATGAGGTAGCACGAGCAGAACTTTCCCATATTAATTTTCTGAAGCTTGTGCATTGTTTTATTGTCAATGATAACATTTCTCGATGAAATCAACTAAGGATTCCATTTTAAAATTATTCCCAACATAAAAGGATTGTTTCAACACCTTCATGGAAAATATGATAATAAATTATCAGAGCAGCTGCTTAGGGCGTGTCCATCTTCTAACTAAAAATTTATGTTGCTTATAGTTAAACATCGTTACTGCGATACTTTAAATTGATAAACTTGTTATTATACATACGATCATTAGTACCATGTACGCTTTTGTGATATTTAATAAGAATTATCAATAATTATCAAAAGAATCTATCTTGGTAATTCATCGCCAATACGGCCATTTTTGGGTTTGCATAAGTTTATTAATTTGCTCATGAATTTTTGCAATTAGTGGCGCCAACTACGACATTACACAGTAATTAAACATTACTTGCTAAACGCTTAAGCCATTTAAATAAAGTGGACTACACGTGTTCAGCTGATTAGCACTTCACTGGCAATAGCGACAAAAATGCCATAATTCATGTAAATTGTTTGGATGAAAACCATAAAGAATAAATTAATGATTATTAGACCTTTCAGTTGATTTATACTTTCGTTACAGAGCTTTACGCGATTATAATCACCTTCAAAATAATCAATCAATACTTGCCTTCTCCATCACCCTAATAGGGTAATAATTGAAAATTTTGTCATTGGCATATTTATCCTCGTCTTCAGTCAAATTAAATGTATTGGCAGCATTTCAAATGTAAATAAATCATCATTAGGACCGCGGTTATCAACAACAGCAATATCATTGGGTTAATTTAGTCAATAATCATCATTACTAATGTCATATTAAGATAAATAAAACCAGTCTGAATGTTACTATCTGTTTAACTTCTGTCAGAAGAAATTGCTTAACCAACACCCTGACACTCGTTCTCATAATAATCACACGTAATATCCAAGACATCTGCGTTGTTCTTCAAAAATCAAATTCAATTGCATTAAATATCATGAACATAATCATTGGCGTTACGGTAGCTACTTTTGTAAACTTTCGTGTGTCAACTTTATCGTTAGGCCTCTCTCATCTTTAGCCGTATTTGAATTATCGGTAAAGTCATCACAGCGGTAGAATAATAGCCATTCTACACTTACTTTAAATTTTAAGTCAGCGCTACAAATTAGAAAAAGCACATCATCTGGTAGTCAGTAATTTTGACGTGTTTCGATGCAAAGAAAACCTGAAGGTTATATAGAAACTTAATTCATTTAATTAAGCATATAAACAATTAACTGCATAAAGTAAACACCAATCCCATTGTATTTAACCAGTCGTCGAACAACATAACAAGACTACCGCCAGCCGCAACGCACTGACGCGTTTCGACCTTCCATGATCATCATCAGAGTACGACGGCAAACTGACTATCGAGGATCAAACCGCATTGAATATATATGGAAATCAAATTTAGATATGCGGCTCTCACCTCTAGCAGTCTTGCATACATTGAACTTGACTGGAAATGTCGGCTGCACAATTTCTATGCAGTCACGAACATTAACTGTTTGCAGTTTTCGCCACATATACATATATAGGCAATACAATTTAACAATAATTGATTGCGCGGGTGGTGGTAACAATTTTTTAAATCAAGTTTGCGAGCTTGAAGTAAACACCAATCCCATTGTATTTAACCAGTCGTCAAACAACATAACAAAACTACCGCCAGCCGCAACGCACTGACGCGTTTCGACCTTCCATGATCATCATCAGAGTACGACGGCAAACTGACTATCGAGGATCAAACCGCATTGAATATATATGGAAATCAAATTTAGATATGCGGCTCTCACCTCTAGCAGTCTCGCATACATTGAACTTGACTGGAAACGTCGGCTGCACAATTTCTATGCAGTCACGAACATTAACTCTTTGCAGCTTTCGTCACATATTCAAATATAGGCAAAAAAATTTAACAATAATTGGTTGCGCGGGTGGTGGTAATAATTATTGTTAAATTAACTGCATAATTAAAAAATCTTGTAAACTGCGAGTTTTAATAAAATCCATAGTACCCTTTACATGTGTAAAGATGTTTGCAATTAAATAACCAAATCCAATAAAGTTTCATTTTTTCTTTGCGCCTGAAAAGAGAACTATGAATAAAAAATATCATAGCTACCATGGGTGGTGATAACAATAAATTAAATTAAGTTTAAGAAGTTAAGCTATGCGTTAACCACATTGTATAAAACCAGTCGAAAAATCATAGAAAAACTACTGTCAGTCACGCTCACGAACGCGCATCGAACTTCTATGGTCAGCCTCAGATCACAACGACAAACTACTTCAAGGTGATCGAACCGCAGTGCATATACAAGGTATAAAAACTCAGACATACAGCTGTTGCCAAAAATTAGTCTTTCAAGCAATGTTGAAATGTTGATTTAAATTGCTCAGTGCTGTCCTCCTTGATTTTATTTGCCACAAGTTGCTTTTTCCTGTGATTATGGTGCCAACCTCGAGGATGGGACTGGAAATGAAGTCCCGAAAACTCGGCAAAAGAAGAGTGGAAAATCTGGCTCCTACGTCATTTTCAGACAAGCAGCTGGTGGAGGGCTTCAAAATGAACGGACAAGTGAGAACCCATCAATCAAGGCTTAAAAATCGGCGCACCTGGAAATGTGAAGGATTCAAGAATTTACCGATCTAAGAGTGCTATCAATTGTCCCACACAAGAAAACTGCGGCGATATTACAGATTAGTCTTTCACAAACTGTATTTGACAGGATCTATCGGCTGTACAATATCTGTGTGGTGACGAGCATGAAAGTTTTGCAGCTTTCGCCACAGTAATAAAAAGTTATAAATCTGAACAATCATTGATTGCGCAGGTATTGATAGAAATTCTGTTACGCCGTCTGTGCGATCTACTTAATTCTAGACATAACTAAACTAAAAACAGCATCCAAAATAAAGATGGGAATATTTTCTCAAAGTTCAACAGGGCAGACATACCAGCAAACAATGATAATGATTATTTAAGGTGGCAGACAGTGCTGTCTATCTGCACCATCCACCTGACCCAAATTTATTGGTCAGCTACATTGTGGCATAGCGTTGGCTCCAGAATATGAGAAGCGTATAAACACGAAACGTGTGTATACACCAGATTAAGTCTTTTGTTCATTCTGAATCTGGAATAAATTTCTGGCCCATCTTGACTAACGTGTTACAGGGAGTGCAATATTTAGTACACACATGCATTGGCCAAATATCCTATATATAATCCCCACATTGGAAAATTTTGTCAGTCTTTTTGTTACATTGGACAATGTCACTTGTAGTTTCTAACAGAGTTGATTCTCATCTGGATTTAATTAGAGTGCAATGTTTTTATGCACTATTTTGCAGGCTTCGCTGCTTTGTTGGTGTTCTGCGTCAATATGTTTACTTCGCATTTATTTCCATTCGTTTCCCTCGAGTAATGGTGCAAAATCCAACTTTCAAAAGCAGTTCAATTCAATCAGGCATAACGAAACCGAAGTCAATAATTGCACAACTTGATGTGTTTTTTTGAATAATTACTTTACTAATCAGCAATTACTGTAATCGTATTAACCAACCTAACTAGATTTATTTGTAAAACATCATCACTTCACGAAAAACCTGAAAAACAGTCAAAGAAATGTTTATTAAAATAGCTGCGTATTGTTAGGATTTTGTTAGAGTAGAATTTATTTGCTTCGATCGCACAACACCTGCGAAATTTCGATTTCTTTTGATATAATCATTAAAAGAAATTTTGCATTTGAATAGTGCTGCCATCATTTAAACTGATACCACAATTGACAGTGGCGGTGCAATTGATGGTAAAATCTGGATTTCTTTACATTTCTAAGTGCACGGCTCGTTTTTTTATTTGATTGGTGGGTTCTCACCGGTCCAGTGACTTCTGGCAAATGTGATTTCCATTTCTTGACTTTCCATTTACTACAAACATCGTCCGTAGACAAGTATGTATTAGGCGTTGCGAATCTAGTAACAAATTAGTTCAGTTGTGACCAGAAGGATAAACCAAAGGCAGCATGAACGGAAAGTATAATCTCATTCACATTCGTGTCGTGCTTACTGGCGAGTCATCAGTAGGAGCCGGTATTACGCCCTTTAACCACTATATATTTGGGTGAGGAATGTGGGATAATAGATGAATGTGTAAACCTGCTGTAGTGAGGCTAACATCATGTGAAAATGCGACTTCAACGCTAACCCACTCTATATTACTATTATCCCACATTCTTCACCCAAATATGTAGCGTAATACCGGCTCCTACTGATGAGTCGCCAGTAAGCACGAAACGAATGTGCATGAGATTATACTTTCCGTTCATGCTGTCTTTGGTTTATCCTTCTGGTCACAACTGAACTAAGTTGTTACTAGGTTCGCAACACCTAATACATACTTGCATATATATTAGTTCTCCGCAACAAACAGTATTTAACTGTTTATCGTCAGTAGACTTTACAAGAAAATAGTACTTTATTATTCATATACATCCAAAGATTTCAAGTGTTCATTTAAAAAAGACTTCTTTGATAATAATAGAATTTCAATAAAATTTCAATTAACCCCAATTCATCATGATTTACTTTACCACAGCCTGCATGGTTTTTATGAATATTGGATCAGAATGATCCACAAGTATTTTCGCTATATCGTTGACAATGAGAATTCCATTGGTTAAAGAAAAAAATAGTTAAACAGATAATTCAAAATAATTTTGTCACCTAAAACTAATCATTTTATGAAATGAATAATTTTCTGCCAGCATTTGCGCCCGGCCACATTGAATAGTTTCAAGATTCCACTTGATGCTCAATGCCTGACAAAGTGTGTATCCCGAACTGAGATTACGATAGATGCCACCTAATCGTTTACTTTTCAAACTCAAGACCGTTTATATCACTTAAAAAAAATTATAACGCACACCTGAGTCGCAGGATGCTAAAAAGCTCTGATGAAGACTTTAACACGCGATAACATAACGCAACGCGTCAAAGCATGCGACAGACGTTAAATTGGCTATGTTGTGCTACAAGTAAGATACACTGGGATTCAATGATAGTTTAATTGTATTACTTATATACACGTGGCGAAAGCTGCAAAACGTTATTGCTTGTGACTACAAAGAAATTGTGCAGCCGAAATTTCCAGTCAAGTATATATATATATATATATATATATATATATATATATATATATATATATATATATACGCAGGAAACTAGAGGCGAGATCCTCATATCTAATTTCTACTCTGCATAAATAGGCATTTCTGTTTGATCCTCGCTATTCAATAGGCCGTCGTATTCTGATGATGATATGGAAGTTCGAAACGCGTCAGTTCTTGTGACTGACGGTAGTTTATCTATGTTGTTCGATGACCGGTTAAATACAATAGGATTGATGTTTACTTCAAGCTTGCAAACATGATTTAAATAATAAGTTACCATCACACGCGCAATCAATAATAGTTAAAGTGAATTACTTATATATATATATATATATATATATATATATTATATATATATATATATATATATGGCGAAAGCTGTGAAACGTTAATATTCGTGACTGCATAGAAACTGTGCAGCCGACATTTCCAGTCAAGTACAATTTGTACGAGACAACTAGGGATTTGGCCAGCATATCTAATTTCGCTTCACTTATAGATGCATTGCGGCTAGCTCCTCGCAAGTCAGTTTGCCGTTGGGCTCCGATGATGATGATGATGATGACGGGAAGTCGAAAAGCATCAGTACGTGTTATTGATGGAAGATTTGCTATGTTGTGAAACCGACTAGGTACATTGGGATAGGTGTTTATATCAATCTCAAAAACATGATCTAGAGCATCTGACTCACACGTCAATGAAGCTTTCTCACTTTCCTCTTCTGAAGAAACTACATTATCTATCTTATAGTAATTGGCCTGATTAATCAGCTATCCTGGCAAGCCTTGCCAATAACAGTTAATTATTACTTTTACAAAAATCAAGAATAAATTCTTTTAACTTCACATTCTCGATTTGAAGACGAAATAAAGTTGGTTACCCATATAAAGCGATAACTTTCGTAGGTTATACGCGTATTGAATGATAAAACTAGGTTAAATAATATTGGTAATTGTGTTCATGTTAAATATCTAGACTATAAGCATGGAAGGAAAACATTTTTCTCTCCTATTAATTGGTTAGTTAACAAAAATATATGAGCATCCTATGTTTAATAAAATAATGACTTGATTATCTCGAAATAAATAGAAATTTTGTCTATCGAGGTCAGATTACGAGACTTAGGTTGAATTAGCAGATATTCAGAATGGATTTTATTAGCATTTTTCTTTAAACTTGGTGCATTTACAAAGGTATGATATTTTATACCGTTTACAGGGCCAGTATCTTTAGTACGTAAGTAACTGTGTTATTAAGCATGCGTGTGGTATTGTACACCATCCAATTGTCCAACATTACTTGACGAAATGTTTAGTGGAGTTGGAGCGTAGTGCAGAAAACAAGCAATAATTAGCAAGTGAGAACGGTAGACATGCGCACTTTCGAGTGGAGATTTATATTTTAATGACTGTGGAATACACCCGAAACCCTTTTAGAGTAGGCTCCTTACTTGGTACGCTCCACCTAAAATACTATTACATTTGAGAATAAAGTGTTGCGCACCTGGTAAAAAAATAGTTCCAATATGAAAAGAAGTATCAACCAAACAAAGCATGCACGGAACATAAAATCTCATGTGCACATACATTTCGTGCTTACTGGCGAGTTCATCTGTAGGAACCGGTATCACGCCCTTTATCCACTATATATATTTGGGTGAGGAATATGTAAAAATATGACGGTAACATTTTCTGTACGAATGTGTAAGCCTGAAGCAATGAAGCTAACTTCATGTAAAGTCTTCGACAATGCAGCTTCAAAGCCAACTCACTATTATATATATATATATATATATAAAGCCTGCAAAGCCTATTACTTTTTCAGAAAAATTTGTTTGCGGCTTAAATAATGCTTTGCAATGGCTGTAGGTTAAGGAATAAAAAAATCATCTTTAAATAGAGAGTAACGTTTCGTTGATATTGCAAAAAACAAAGAATCAGCACTTTCGACAAGTAAATTAACAAATATTAAACAACGAACGGAGTATCGATTTTAAGTATCAATGCTTTTATTACTTGGTTTTCAAATTAAAACTTGGTATTGTATATCTCTCTAGAGCGTTTCATGATAAACTCTCAATAATACAATTTTGCATAACAAGCACAGTTATAAGGTAAACGAGGCAATTTCTTTTATATTGATTTATTATATTCATTTTTCTCATTACGAAATGAAAATTCTCAGTGTTGATCCGCTACGGTTTGTTTAAGGCCAAATATACGGACGTCAATAACTATTTACTTGAATATACATAAGCATGAACACACACACGCATATATATATATATATATATATATATATATATATATATATATATATATATATATATGGTTATAGAAATATGCGAAACCCTGTATGATTACATATTGACATGATTTTTCAAAACTATTCTAATTTTACATTTCAGCCACATAAGGGCCAAAATAGATAGATTTGAACTCTATCAAAGTCATTTTCGATCTCACTCTGAACCTTATATATATATATATATATATATATATATATATATATATATATATATATATAATCAACGGTGTAGGTAGAATAACAGCATGTTTATTCTACTTATCATGCATTAATGCACGTAAAATATCATATATATTTGCCATTCTGTTATAGTGAGATGATGATTATTTCGTAAATACGGAATCTGAATTTCTGGGATTGATCTACGATAAAATGTATCATTGAAGATACAATGAAAGGCAAACGTGAACGTTTGAAATTTTATGGATACACCGCGCACGGAAGCTACGAATGTACGGGTTTTGTATTAATCAACTGAGGTGTAAAGATGAATTATCAAAAACTTTATACGAAGTTGAATCTTTTACTGTTCGAATACACGGATGTATAGGAGAATGCCCCGTTCAACTATAAAGGTCTAGTTGTTTTTATCAATTTTTTTAATGTTCAGCCAAACTCTATAAACATGGTTTTGGTTACCATTTCAGACTTAGCATAAATTATATCCTGTAAGTTGGCTTTGAAGTTGCGTTTGTAATACCGTTACATGAAATTGACTCAAGAACTGGTTTAATACGCACATGTATAGGAGACTGCAAAAAAGTTACGAAGATGATTCTAATAGACATCTGCAACAAGATCGCTACTGAGCTCGATTCGATGCCATATCGCTAAGGGTTTCTAACCAAGAAATATGATGCGCACGAGGAGCCCATCCTGGCAGACGAGTGGGTCCTATACTACCCAATTTGGATGAAAGTGACTTCAACTGTTTCTGCCATGTCAAAATCTGCCCACCTTGTTTCTTACGCCAATTTGGTGCTGGATGAGAGAACAGAGCTCTACTGGGCAATCGAAATGAGGGCATACACAAAACGTGACCGAGCCAACGAAGTTGATGGAGCCTTATTTGTTTTTCTAACGAGGAGCACTTATTGGCAGATCCAAAAATACGTCTGCGGATGTCAACGTGTTCATACGAGCATATGAAAATTTGTTGTCTCCTTTTCTTTTTATCCTGCTACTGAAAAAATATCAGTAGCAATTTATTTAACAATCAAATTAAGGACTGTCGTGTGATACTTCTGATCATATATGACATAATTGGAACAGCTAAATTACAAAATAATTTTATTTGTAATTAGGTGCACATCCAATGGGCATTAACGAAAACAAATGAAGATGCATCAATTTGATTCGGGCTGGCGGTCTTTTGTTTTATTTCTTGTTTAAATTTTACGTAAGTGCGTTTGTTCATAATGATTTACAATTTTCCATTTTATTTCGCTGTCTTGTCCTTCCAAACACGAAATCACACAAGCGTAGGACAGTGATTTTTTTCATATGCAAAAGTGTTCTAACCTGCCTTTAATACACGTTTTATGGTTTAATCAATAGTAAACCATTTATGAATAAATAAATCGTACTTTTTATTTTTAATTCATTAAAATTTGATACGTTGCCCACGCAATCTGGGCAAAGGGAAAATTAATTTATCTTTAAGTTAACTTATCGTATGATTGACACAAAGAAAAAGAAGACAGATGATGAAGAAACAACCAAATTGAGGAAAAAGGGAAATAGTAAGGACAATGAACCAGACAGGCTAAAGAGCAATGGAAAATAATAACAAATGAAAGTTTTCGGGTGAAAACGATGAACATAAAGAATTGCTAGTCTGGTAAAGACTTCGATAAATCACCAGAAGTTTCTTAAAAACCAAGTAATAGCAAAGCAATACTAAAGATACAATGGAAAAACGTGTCGTTTCGGAACGAGTTTCTGGCATCTCTTTTACTTTCCGTGTTTTAATATTTTAGCTCACAGTTATAATACGCTATAAAGGACTCATTTTAGCAGAAATATTACGTTTATTTACTACAATCCCGGTATCTTGCTGCTCTGTTCATTGGAAATTATTAGGCTCATCAATTTGTATATTATTATAAAATTCACGTGTGCTAGTCATTGTTAGTTTTGTCACTACCTAAAAAGACAGAGTATTGAATGTAAACCGTAATCAATCTGGTTGTGGATTTGACCGCATTTTTCTTGTGCGGGCAATTGATAGCACTCGTGGGTCGGTAAAATCTTCAATTCTAAACATTTCCAGGTGCACAGATTATTGGCCTTGATTGATGGGTTCCTTCATTTTGAAAAGAACAACTTGTGGCAAATGTGGATGTTTTTTCCTATGCGTATTGTGGCAAACCTGAAGATGAGACTGGAATTAAGGTCTCGAAAATTTGGAACAAAAAGAGTGAAAATCTTGTTCCAACGTCATTTTCAGACAAGCAGCTGATGGAGGGCTTCAAAATGAGGGGACAAGTGAGAACACATCAATCAAGGCCAATAATCGGTGCACCTGTAAATGTACAGGATTCAAGATTTTACCGACCTACGAGTGCTACCAATTGTCCTGCACAAGAAAAATGCGATCAAATCCACAACAAGTAGGACAGCATTCAGCAACAAAACGCAACATTTAAGAATTACCGTAATCATTCTTGTCTGTACGTGTTTGCATTATCTACGTAAAAATTTTATACTGTTCAAGTGTATGCATTTAAGAAATATAATTGAGCAGATGTGAGTTTATACAAGTGAATGAAAATGACAAGTTACACCTTCTCTACAATGGAAAGCTATAACGTATATATATATATATTAGTAGAAATTATACATTGCCAAAGATAACAAAGGCAATTCATTCAGTAGGCCGGTTTCGTCCTTATTGAGAATTCCTCAAGCACTTTATAGAATTTGCCATAGATAAGGCTCGAACTGGGCCATATATGCTTCAGAGTCTACGATTAATCATACTAAGCTTACTTTTCTGCATACGACATGCAATATTCAGGTATATAATATATTATGCTTTTGATTAGCCTTTTCTTCAAGTAGAGCCGATATGGTTCATCTTGCGACATAATTTTCCAACTGGCCAATTATGGAACAGACACCGTTCCGAACGGGGAAGCGATATTGAAATGAAGATTTATTGAGGGATTCTGATTGAATACATTTGTCCTTATAGACATATCATTAAAAAATAATTTAGCAGAGGCGGTTCAACCATTAGACCGGTGTTATCTTTTTTGGGACCATGCCAAGCGCTGACCAGAATGTGCGGCGAACAAGGCACATACCGGAGCACATTTTCAATAGAGACTGGAACTCTCTACCGCATGCTACACGGAATCCTGCCACAAATATTCAATTCAATTGCATTTCACCAAATAGTGTTGTGTTTGTCCTTTAATGACGGTACCGTCCTATTATTCCACATTTTTCTACCAAATATATAGTGGTTAAAGGGCGTAATACCGGCTCCTACTGATGAGTCGCCAGTAAGCACGAAACGAATGTGCATGAGATTATACTTTCCGTTCATGCTGCCTTTGGTTTATCCTTCTGGTCACAACAGAACTAATTTGTTACTAGGTTCGCAAAACCTAATACATACTTGAAAGACTGAATGTTGCATGCGGAAAAGGTGGTACAATAGATCGAGTCTCTTAACCTGAATGAATGCGCTCCATTTCGAGCTCCGTCCACGCCAAATTATGGACGGTACTTGACGAGCTCCTATTCTACTTCATACAATGTTTAGTTTATGCTGACAAAATGTAAATTGTCACAATCCTGCCATTCAATTTCAATATATATATATATATATATATATATATATATATATATTCTTATAATTAGGAAAACAACACATAAATAACACAGTGGATAAAGGCCATTTATTTCGTGAATACTAAACATCTCTTATACAATCATACATATTTATACATTTTGGGTTTTCAATTGATTATGCTATTGGTAACAAATCTGACTCGTTATTACTGTTGTTTCTTGTTTTGACTAGTTGATGAGTGTGTATGCGTTTGTGTTTGTGTTGTGTATGCGTGTTTGTATGTAAAGGACATTCTCGCAGTATTGCGAAGTGATGTCTGAGATCTTGTCATTATTGTTTTGGTATCTTGAGAGTTAGCCATTTGTGCGAATTGTTCACTGTTACATGTAACAAGTATTAGCATCGCAGCAGATGATCATTTCACCTCACAGCAAGATTGCTATTTTCGCTTGGTAACAACGCTAATACACGCAATGTTAAACGCTCACATTGTTGAGAGACTTGTCATCGTATGCGCTCTGTTATTTAATTCTACATTGTTGCCAATCCGATTGTATTGCCGTTGATTCTAGTAGAAATGTCGGTTCTTATTGGATACTTGGGGTAGATTGTTGCTAATTTTTTGTTGATTTGATTATTCAATAGTGAATTAAAGAGATGAAACTTTAATTTGGCGGTCAAAGTAAGAGTTACTGAAAGTATTTCGTAAGATCAACGTCTTCAATCTGTCTTGGTGGTAACAAAGTATCGTCATCAACTGATAGTACTCATGTTGAATGTACATTGTCGAAGAAGATTTTGATGGTGGTAAAGCTTTAAAGATCAATCATGCACAAATTGATTTCCATTATTAATTGTTTCGCACGTCTCTTTTATGCATGGTAGAAATAAAGGTATATATATCCGTAATGCTAAACTTACACCTTTAATATTTCCGGAATTAATCTTTAGACCAACTTCGCAGATTTTCACGTTCGAGAATGTTAATAACTTCATAATTATGGTCGTCCTGTCACTCCGATCCAGCTCATAATGCTATTAGAGGTTATGAGTGAAATATTAAAGCTCCAGGAAACCTGTTTGTTGCATCTCTAGTACGAATTCATGTGGTCTGATGTTGACATCAATGGAAACGCTTTGGGTAGTTGTTCATTAGCAAAATTTTCCTGAGGTAGCCCAGTTCTTCCTCAACCTTGTGTTCAGAGCAGATCTTCCTGATTCTGTTTGCTAGGTTGTTTACTAAGTTTCTTTTGTGGGATTTTGGCACACTGCTGTTGTAGTGAATGTATTGTCCGGTGAAAGTGGATTTTCTATGTATGGCCAGTGTCAAATCTCCGTTTGCTTCTCGAGTGAGTTTGATGTCAAGGATATCAGTTATCACATTTCGCGGTAAGCATGACATCATTCAATTCAATATATTACAGTTAAATACTGTTTGTTGCGAAGAACTAATATATATGCAAGTATGTATTAGGTTTTGCGAACCTAGTAACAAATTAGTTCAGTTGTGACCAGAAGGATAAACCAAAGGCAGCATGAACGGAAAGTATAATCTCATGCACATTCGTTTCGTGCTTACTGGCGACTCATCAGTAGGAGCCGGTATTACGCCCTTTAACCACTATATATTTGGTAGAAGAATGTGGAATAATAGGACGGTACAATCTCCTAGACGAATGTGTAAACCTGTAATAGTGAAGCTAACATAATCTAAAGTCAACGACAATGCTACTTCAATGCTAACTCACACTATGGCTATTGTGTTAGTAACTGATACCTTTTTGAAATCGATGAGTACGGGATACTAACACTATTGTTTCCGAGTCAGTACATGATACCAACCTGATGGATATAAATTTATGCTAAAGTTCACCCAAATTGAGAATTACAACAATTTCCGAACACCTGTTACTCCAGTTAAACCATACACTCTGGCCTTCATCGATATCAGTTATCACATTTCGCGGTAAGCATGACATCATTCAATTCAATATATTACAGTTAAATACTGTTTTTTGCGGAGAGCTAATATATATGCAAGTATGTATTAGGTGTTGCGAACCTAGTAACAAATTAGTTCAGTTGTGACCAGAAGGATAAACGAAAGACAGCATGAACGCAAAGTATAATCTCGAGCACATTCGTTTCGTGCTTACTGGCGACTCATCAGTAGGAGCCGTTATTAAGCCCTTTAACCACTTTATATTTGGGTGAGGAATGCGAAATAATAGGACGGTAAAGTCTCCCAGACGAATGTGTAAACCTGCAGTAGTAAAGCTAACATCATCGGTAATCTGGTCTAAACCGCGGTTTAAAGAACGCCGTATGCTAGTTTATTTGATGATCAATTATTTATCAATTCTTTTCAGTCTATTTTGGACTTCCATGGCTATAATTTTGTGGTAGGCGATTCTAATAAGTTGCATGACTGTGAAATAATCAATCTTTTTTCTAATCATGATCTTAAGCAGATTATAAAGGAACCAACTAGAGGTTCGGAATGCTTAGATCATGTATATTTAGAAGTTGAAGCGGTGAAATAACACAGTTATGATGTTGTATACTATTTTAAAGAATTGGATCACAAACAAATTATATTACAATGGAACAAATTGAATAGAAACACACAAAAACTTAATTCTGAGAATGCACACGTGCAATGTTCCAGAATCAACTGGAATCTTTTCAGAGATTAATGCGTAATGATTGATCATGAAAGTTTTTACTTTATGAACTCTGATGAATTTGTTTCTTCTGTTTCTACGCTATTATCAGATGTATTTCAGGCATCTACGTTTACGGATATTATAGCGAAACGAATCGATAGAAAATCATATAAAATAAGAATTAAACGAGATAATATAGTGAAGTCTTATCAATAGTATTTAAAAACGAGGTTAGACTTGATTTACAATGAAATTAATTCATCACTGTTGATAATCCGTCAAAGATCTGAAAGAATCAGTTTGGGTAAACTGAAGAGTAACCCTAGACGAGGATATAAACTCCTCACAGAATACAGTAAATATAAGGAGAAATTAAAACTCATATTACCTGTGGATAAAACTGAGTGTGAATTTCTCTGTGAATTGGATAAAGTAATTAGCAATTTGATATGTAATCCACAGAACGAAAGCAATTTCATTGATCTACCCGATTCTTCGGGAAACCAGGATCTAGGACTTGTTATTGACAGTGATGCATTAGTAAATTAATGTTAAAAGTATAATTTAAATAACACAAAATCACCTTGGTATATCGATTGATAACCTACTTCAATTACCTTTAAATTATATGAATGCGCTCTACAATTTTATAAATAGAATTTTGAAGATTGGGAAATTACCAATCGATATACTAACGATAGTAGCTAAACCTTTGCCAAAAGTAAGTAAGCCAACGTGTGCCAGTGATTATAGATTAATCTCTATTATCCCTTCGTTTTTGAAGATAATAGAACGATTGATACTAGATCATTTAGAACGTATGTTGCCGGCTGATTTTGATATATGCCAACATGGCTTTACGAAAGACAGGTCGACAACTACTAATATGCTCTCTATGTGGAAACATGTAATTACATTAGATGAGAAAAGTTAGATGCATTAATTGTATTTATAGATATCTCAAAAGCTTTTGACTCTATATCTTTTGATGCTATTTTGAATGCGATTAATTTATTGAATATTGATCCGAATACTTTTAGATTACTTAGATACTATTTATATAATCGAAGAATGAGTATTCAAGTAAATGATTTGAAATCAAAATCGAAAAAAGTAACAAGTGGAATTCCACAAGGATAAAGTTTGGGACCAATTTTATTTAAAATCGTATTTTCACATTTGGAAACTAAGATCTTAAACGGTTGAGAATGCAAATTTGCTGATGATTTAAAATAATCGTTCCAATTGATCCGAAAAATATCGAGTTTTCAATAAATAATGTGACACTAGATTTGTAAGACTTAAGATGGTTTTTGATAACACTAGGGCTGAGAATAAACAGTAAAAAGAAGAAAGAATTAAAAATATGTAATATAACAGAATTTAATTATGTTTATCTTTATGGAACTGTGATAAGTGATGTTTTTTAGATCAAACTTCAGCCAGAAATTAAAGATATAGGCATAACTATTCAAAATAAAGCTTTTAATTAGAGATATATTGAAAGGACAGATAGCAGTGCTAAGAGCAGATGGGCACCAATAAATAGAAATATCTTATCAAACGATATAAAATTACAAATGTATGTAATTTAGATTAGACCGATACTGGAAAATGCTACCGCTACTTGGATTCCATTGAAAAGTGATTGTAAATTAAACTAGGAGCTGTACAATGAAAAGTTGTGAAACAAATTAGCCCTGTCTCCTACACTATATACGCCACTAGATTACAGTTTGTATCATTGCGAACTTTATGTTTTCGGAGGATGTGCTATTGCATAAATGCTTTCCATTTGAACCGGTGGACTGGTGCCTATATGAATCCAATAATAAAGATTCATGAAGTTCGAACTAACTTGGGAAATTTGGCGATCTCTCCTCCATTGGTGAGAAATGTTGCGGAGAAGTTATTCTCTTTTTCGAAAATTTACAAAATTTACGAATAATTGCGAAAGGGGCTTAGAGAAACGGCTCAATTTAAGATGCCTTTTAAATTATTTTGTACTGAATTAGAAAAATTCTACAATCCTGCTGATCTTTTTAATTTGATTATGATAATACTTTCTCGTGATTGAATAAAATACAAGGATAATTGTGATTAGCAAAATACCTTCTTTAGATTTTTATTTTCAATTTCTATATTATTTAAATTGAATTGTTTTGCAGTATGTCATCATGGTAGTCAACAATATATATAAACAATAGCTAGTAATGATTATCTTATTTTGCATAATGCTAGATCACTCCATGTAATATATATATATATATATATATATATATATATATATATATATATATATACCGAGCTCCCTAAAGGGTACTAACACTATAGCTTTTGTGTCAGTAATCGATACCAACATTATAGTACCGAAAGGGTACATGGTACTAACATTATGATTTCCGAGTCGGCACATGGTACCACCATTTTGGATATCAATGTAGGCTATAGTTCATCGAAATTGAGATTTTCAACTACTTCTGATCACCTGTTACTCCATTAAATCCATGCACACTGGCCTTGACCGATATCAGTTATCACATGTCGCGGTAAGCATGAAATCATTGAATTCAATATTTAACAGTTAAATACTGTCTGTTGCGGTGAACTAATATATATGCACGTATGTATTAGGTGTTGAGCAACTAGCAACAAATTAGTTCAGTTGTGACCAGAAGGATAAACCAAAGACAGCATGAAAGGAAGGTATAATCTCATGCGCATTCTTTTCGTTCTTAATGGCGACTCATCAGTAGGAGCTGGTATTACGCCCTTTAACCACTTTATATTTGGGTAAGGAATGTGGAATAATAGGACGGTACAATCTCCTAGACGATTGTGTAAACCTGCAGTAGTGAAGCTAACATCATATAAAGTCTCGGCGATGCGACTACAACGCGAACTCACACAATATAATATATGTAGCGATTCTGGAAAGGATACTAACACTATGGATATTATGTCAGTATCCGATACCAATATTATACTACGCAAAAGGTGCATGGTACTAACACTATGGTTGCGAGTTGGTACATGGTAACAGCATGATGGATATCATTGTATGCTATAGTTCACCGAAATTGATATTTACTACTATTTCTGAACACCTGTTACTTCAGTAAACCCATACACTCCGGCTTTGATCGATATCAGTTATCACATTTCGCGGTAAGCATGACATCATTCAATTCAATATATAACAGTTTAATACTGTTTGTTGCGAAGAGCTAATATATATGCAAGTATGTATTAGGTTTTGCGAACCTTGAAACAAATTAATTTATTAGTGATCAGAAGGATAAACGAAAGACAGCAAGACCGCAAAGTGTAATCTTATGCACATTCGTTTCGTGCTTAATGGCGAATCATCAGTGGGAGCCGTTATTAAGCCCTTTAACCAATATAACACGTACAGACTCAGGAACCATTGTTTTATTACCATGTAATTTCTCGGTACCATAATGTTGGTATCGGTTACTGACACAATAGGCATTGTGTTCGTTTCCTTTACATAATCATTATGTATATTTTATAGAGTGATTTAGCGTTGAAGTCGCATTGTCGAGAATTTATATGATGTTAGCTTCACTACTATAGTTTTACGCATTCGTCTTGAGGATTTTGCCGTCCTATTATTCCACATTCCTCGCCTAATTATGCAGTGACTAAAGGGCGTAATGCCGGATCCTACTGATGAGTCGCCAGGAAGCACGAAACGAATGTGCACGGGATTTCCGTTCATGCTGTCTTTGGTATATCCTTATGGTCACAACTGAACTAATTTGTTATTAGGTTCGCAACACCTAATACATACTTGAAAACATATATTAGTTTTGCGCAATAAACATTATTTAACTGTTATATATTGATCTGAATGGTGTCATGCTCACCGCGAAATGATATAACTGATATCGATCAAGGCCAGAAAGTATGGATTTATTGGAGTAAAAGGTGATCAGAAATAGTTTTTACTCTCAATTTCGGTGAACTATAGGATACATTGATATCCATCATGTAGGTAACATGTATCAACTCGGCAACCACATTGTTAGTACCATGTACATTTTAAGTACTATAATGTTGGTATCGGTTACCACAATAACAGCCATTGCTTAGTATCCTACAAACTCTCGGTATATATATATATATATATATATATATATATATATATATATATATATATACATATATACATATATATGTATATTTATATATGAGTGAGTTAGAGTTGAATGCATTAATGTGGACTTTAAATGAATTTTACTTCACTACTGCTGATTTACCAATAAATTGTCTAGGAGATTGTACCGCACTATTTTTCCACATTCCTCAAATAACTGTTTAGTACGATAGTTCTCAATAAACGAAGCAAGCACGCTAAATTGTTAATTTCATCCATATTTGGTCTAACATTATCATCTTCTATCGTGCATATTACATCTGAAATGTTGTATTCATCGTAAAATCTGCATTCCGATAGGACAGTTCCAATCGAATCAAAATGCTCTACCTGCATACATCCAACGCAGTAAAGTAAATCATCCATCCCCACACTGTACTCGTTAATTAATACATAAACTATGATGATAATGATAGTGATGATGATGATGATGATGATGATGATTAAACCAGACAGGAAGTGCTAGTAAACTGCAATACTACATGCCAAATTAGCAATGTACACACGGACATAGAAATAAATATACATACACTACGAATGTGTTCATACATACATACTTAATACATAAAATATGATGATGATGATGATGATGCTGCTGCTGCTGATGATGATGATGATTAAAAAAGGAAACTCAACGAGGCCTAGATGCATTCCGACATTGCACTACCCGAACCAAATTGTCATAGTGGTTTAAATTTAAACCACAGAGACTTTAACATATGCTTGATGATTTCCATATAAAGAAAATACTGGTCTACTTGAGGAACTGTATTTGCTATTTTCTGCAATGTTTCATTTTTATCAAAGATATATATATAAATGTATTTAAATTCAATATCCGACCGTACATGACATGGCGTCCGGCTTATAACGAAGAATTGAGTGTGGCTAGTCTGAATTTTAAGTCGAGTACGAGATCAATAGGATCCACCAGAAGGAGAGGCAAACCTAAAAATAAAAATCAGTACTCTATTGAAAATATGATGAAATGCGCGGTTTTGGAACATAGCGGATGAGTTACAAGAATGTTAATGGATAGCCTCTTGGCTCGAATCTAAGCCGTGACAATTATGGCAACTAACTAATGACAGAAAGAGCGTAACTTACAACTCTGTTGCACATCCGTTTCGTGCTTATTGGTGCCTCATCAGTCGGAGACGCTATCAATTCCTTCACCCACTATATATCTGGAGGAGGAATGTTGGTTAATATGGCCGTACCATCTCTTATACGAATTTGTAAACCTGCAGTAGTAAAGGTAACTTTACATAAAGTATTCGATGATGCGATGTCCAAGCCTACGCGCTATATATATAATATACATACCGAATCTGTGTTGTTTACCAACATATATGGCTATTGTGTCAGTACCTGATACCAACACTATGGTTGCCAAATCGGTACATGGTAACTAAACAATGGATTTCAATGTATGCTAAAGTTGACCGAAATTGAGAATTACAACAATTTCTGGATGACTGTTACTTCAGTAAATCCTCACACATGGGCCTTGATCAATATCAGTTATCACATTTCGTGATAATCATGGCAACATTCAATTAAATCATATACCAGTTAGATACTTTTTGTGGCGGAGATCTCAAATTTATGCAATTATGTATAAGGTGTGGCGCACCTAGTAACAAATTAGTTCAGTTGTGACCAGAAGGATAAACCAAAAGCAGCATGAAGGGAAAGTATAAACTCTGGCACATTCGTTTCGTGCTTACTGGCGACTAATAAGTAGGAAGCGGTATTGCGCCCCTTAACCACTAAATATTTGCGTAAGAATGTGGAAATATAGGACGCTACAATATACTATACGAATGTGTAGTCCTTCGGTAGTGAAGATAAATTCATATAAAGTCTACGACAGTGCGACTTCAGAGCAAACTCATTAGACATAATATATGTACCGAGTCTGTAAAAGGTACCAAAAATCTGGCTATTTTTTCAATACCCAATACCAAAATTATGATACGAAATGTTACGTAGTACTAACACTATGGTGAACGAGTCGGTATATGCTACCAACACGATGCATTTCAGTGTATGCTAAAGTGCACGAAAATTGAGAAATACACCTATTTTGAAATGCCCGTCACCCAGTAACCATTCACCTGATATCAGATTTGTGGTAATTGCGATACGCTGCCTTTGGTTTATCCTCTGATCAGCATTTGAACTAATGGTTACTAGGTGTACAAAATACAAAATACACACTTGCATATGTTTCAATTCTCCGACAAACAGACCTAACTAACTTCTATGAGTTTGCCAAAAACGATGAAATAGCCTCACGACAAAAATACATTTGCCATATTAAGAAATGCATTGTTTGTATCAAAAATATATATCTATATATATATCTATATATACATATATATATATATATATATATATAATAATTTAATTCAATGTCACTTTTCTCAGGTAAAGCACATACTATTTAGCGACAGATTGTGGAAGCTTAGCTTTAACGTTCGGTCGAAAGTGATAACAATTGGATCTCTCCGGAGGAAAGGCTTAACAAATATTATAAGCTAGTACATAAATAAGGATTGAACGTGATGCGCAAGACTCCAAATCGAACCCTCTTTGGTTTCAGTTGCGGTCGCTCAATTTGGTGAAACTACTTGTTGAGTTCCAAATAAGGATGAAACCGGGCTAGATAATGAACTGCACTTATCATCTCATACAAATTTTCATATATACAGTATATATGTATCTACTTATTTTTATGGTTGCATTTTATATTGAACCAATAATATAATCATCGTTATTTTATCTGCGTAAGTCAATATTTTGAGGCTATCTCCAGTACTCTTGTGTAATATTCAACAAATGATGCATCCTAACTAAAATATTTATAATAAATTGTCAATGTTTTCAAATGAAATCTAATAGTCGGTAAACGTGCATGTCTGTGCATTTTAACGTGCATTGATTCGCAATATCTACATTGAAAATGACCAAATAGGTTTTATAACGCATTATGAAATCGTCTGAGACAGAAGTTTTGCCATATTTGCTGCAATTCCCTTAATTCAAATTAGATTATCATTGCAGAAAGCAGTTCTTCCGAGTAATTATACAGATCAAAATTTTTAGACTAAATTTTTGCTAACTATTTAGATGAAAAAACTATTTTACTTTTAATTAATAGATTCAGAGCACGATAAAAAATTTAGATGTCTCTGATTTACACTTCCAAAGCTTCGAAAACTATAGAATTCAAAGCGCCTATTTTTCTACATATGTGAGTGGCTGAGAAGATTTATTTCGAACAAAGACTAGTAGTAGATACAAATTTGAGTAATTGTACAGTGTCGCGTAACCTAGTAACAAATTAGATCAAATATAAAATGTAAAATATTTTTGTGAAACTAGATTTATCAAAAATTTGACCAACGTCAGTCAAAACGCAGATCAGGTAGTTCAAATATAAGCAGAAGGATAAACCACAGACAGCATGAAGGGAAAGTATAATATTATGCACATTCGTTTCGTGCTTACTAGCGACTCATCAGTAGGAGCCGGTATTACGCTCTATACTCACTAAAAATTTGGTAAGCTATGTGGAAAAATACAACGGTACAATCTCATATACGAATGTGTAAACCTGCAGTAGTGAAGCTAATTTCATGATAAATTATCGAAAATGCAACTTCAAAGCCAAGACTTTAAACAGTATCAACAATATGGCTGTTGTTTCAGTACCTGTTACCAACAGTATGGTTGACGAAAAGTTATATGGTATCAAAACTATGGTTGCCGAGTCGGTATATTGTATGAACAAAATATATTTAAGGTATACTAAAAATCACCAGAATTGAGAATTACAAATACTTCATGAAATTATGTTACTCCACCAAATCCGTTCACTCTGGCCTTGATTTAAGTCCGTTATCAAATATTGTGGTTAACATGATATTATCTAATTTTATTATATAACAATTAGATACTGTTTAGGGTGGAGAACTAAAATAAATATGTAATTGCGTATGAGTTCTTGCGCACTTAGTAACAGATTAGTTCAAATATGATGAGAAGGATAAATCAAAGACATCATGAGGGAAAGGTATAATCACGTGCACATCCTTTCGTGCGTACTGGCCACTAATCAGTAGGAGCCGGAATTAGACCTTTTTCCGAATTTAGATTTGAGTGAGGGAAGTGCGAAAATAAGGCGGTAAAATACAAACGTGTTAACAAGAAGAAATAAAGCCAGTTTTATATAAAGAACAACGTAGACAATAAATTAGAGCTTACATATGTCAGTATAAACTAAGAATTGTATAGTGTAAATAAGGCAATTCATCCAGTAGACCAGTTTTGTTCTTATTGGGAACTCATCATGTACTGGCCAGAATTTGCGGAGGACAGGGCTCGAACCAGGTCACGTCTACCTCGGAATCTGGTGCTCTCACCACAGACCCACCTTGCCGCACACTACACTACACACAATTTTCAGTTGTATTCTAGCTAATGAAACGTGGTTAGTCTATTTTTCCTTTAGGTGGAGTTGATATGGCATCCATTTAGACCCGAAGTTCCAACTAAACATTCCCAATCTGTCATTACTGAACAGGCACCACACTACATGGGGAAGTAGTATTGAAATGAACATTTATATAATTAAATGAACATTTGTTGCGCGGGCGGTGATAACAAATATAATAATCAAGGTTGCGATCTTGATATAAGCACCTGACCCATTAATAACTCTCATATGTTAGTATAAACTAAGAATTCTGGCATTTACATGATGAGTTCCCAATAAGGACGAAACAGGTCTACAGGGTTAATTGCATTTTCTACATTATACAATTCTTAGTTTATACTGACATATGTAAGTAATTAATGGGTCAGGTGCTAATATTAAGATCGCAACCTTGATTATAATAATAGCCATCACCGACCGTGTAACCAATGTTTGTCTAATTATGTAAAAGTTTATTTCAATACCAATTCCCCATGTAGTGTTGTGACTGTTCAGTAATGACAGATTGGGAATGGTTAGTTGGAACTTTGAGTCTAAATGGATGCCATATGAGCTCCATCTAAAGGAAAAATAGACTAACTGAGTTACATTAGTTAGTATATAACTGAAAATGGTGTGTAGTGTAGTGTGCGGCAAGGTGAATCAGTAGTTAGAGCGCCAGATTCCGTAGCCGACGTGCCCATGTTCGAGCCCTGTTCCCCGGCAAATTATGGCAAGTACATGATGAGTTCCCAATAAAGACGAAACCGGTCTACATGGTGTATTGCCTTTTCTACATTATATAATTCTTAGTTTATACTGAAATATGTAAGTAATTAATGGGTCAGGTGTTTATATCAAGATCACAACCTTGATTATATTAATTGATATCACCGCCCGCGCAACCAATGTTCATTTAATTAATTAAATTAAAGCGTTTTACTTTACTACCCAGAAGCGACTAGATTAACTTGTCTCCAGCTTCCCTGATTATATACTGCGATATTATGAAATACCTATAACGCATGAAATATATTTTATTATTAGGAACAAATTGGAAGAGATAATTCAAAAGCTAGTGATTCGCGTTTTAAGATCTAGATATAAAATTGTAGGTAACTGAGTTTAGACAATGCCTTGCGGTTAGAGTAGGTTTAGACAGTGTGCTTGATCAGTGACCCTACTTGCATTCAGCAGAGATACAATGGCAATGAAGTTAAAATATAAAAAAATGTATATAATAATATTGCTATCAAAATAAATAAGAACATATAAGCTTATAGAAAGAAATCAACAAAATATGTCACTCACGCGATAGCAGGCCACACCTGCACCAAGCCATGTGTCACAGGTTGGACCTTGTTTGCACGCCAGCAAATATGTCGTTTTCGCCTCTTGGAACTAAAAATTTTTTCAGCAGAAACTTTTATATTAAGCTATCAATTCATAGCAGAATTCTGTTATAAAATTTCGTGTGGAGCACGTTTCACACGTAGATTTAATTACTTGATTATATATTATTTTTAAATTACTGGCTAAGAGGTAAAATTTATTTTTGTCCCAACGTGTCAATCTTGCGTTATTTGTCTTCAAATAAATAATATTAATAAAACTACTACTACTACTACTACTACTACTACTACTACTACTACTACTACTACTACTACTACTACTACATACTACTACTACTACTACTACTACTACTACTACTACTACTACTACTACTACTACTACTACTACTACTACTACTACTACTTCTACTACTACTACTACTACTACTACTACTACTACTACTACTACTACTACTACTACTACTACTACTACTACTACTACTACTACTACTACTACTACTACTACTACTACTACTACTACTACTACTACAACTACTACTACTACTACTACTACTACTACTACTACTACTACTACTACTACTACTACTACTACTACTACTACTAATATTACTACTACTATTACTATTAATACTACTACTACTACTACTATTAATACTACTACTTCTATTATTATTACTACTACTACTAATAATAATAATTTATAGAACAATATCCATGTGCAAAAATAAAAAGAAATTTTATCAGATAAAGGAATCGTTTTTTCTCATTTTGTCCTCAACTTTCTACAAGTTAACATTTCTTCATATATAAATATATATATATATATATATATATATATATATATATATATATATATATATATATATATATATATGATTTGGCGTCAGTAGGCTCTGTCCATTGCGTCATCTTTGCTGCACACAACACGCAATTTTGAGTTATATTATTATATTATGTTATCTTTGTTATCCTTTCCTTCAGAGGAAAGTTATATAAACCTTTAAACTAAGAAATTCAATTCGTCAGTCATTTTTACGTAAGTGTACAGGTCGCGTGAAAAATGTATACTGAATAGAAATCCAATGGCAGGATTTTGATTAAATATTTTTTATCATTATAA
Source organism: Eudiplozoon nipponicum (assembly GCA_029291075.1). Taxonomy (NCBI): domain Eukaryota; kingdom Metazoa; phylum Platyhelminthes; class Monogenea; order Mazocraeidea; family Diplozoidae; genus Eudiplozoon; species Eudiplozoon nipponicum. Next base: position 79,030 of record JAQBSW010003651.1, read on the forward strand.
GCAAAACATAACATCAGGTGGCAAAGGTACTTCCTCTAGTAGACCAGGTTATTCCATATGAAGCACTCTTTAAGTACTGTGGAAAATTTTCCGCGAACAGCACTAGAACTGAAACACGTATACTACGGAGTCTAGGACGACGTCAACATCGCAACCGGTGCCCCACACTACAAAATTTTCAAAGTCATATAACAAATTAAAACATAATTTCCGGGAAAAAACTTCATCGTTTTCGAGGCCCTATATAGCATACAACAAGAGATCTCCTCGATTTCTCACAAATTTCAAAAGCAAAATATTGTATTCGATTTGCCGCGAAAAAGTGGTGGGAAACTAAATAAGAGCATATATATATATATATATATATATATATATATATATATATATATATATATATATGTGTGTGTGTTGGACTGCCTGCAAGGTCTATAATTACTAAAATAAAATATATATTTCCTACAGAGGTACCCGTTAGCATTTAATAAATTATATTATACTGAATGCAATATAGGTGATACAGTTAGCCAATAAATAATTGCGCGGCTGATGGTAACAATACATAAAATCATGTTTGTGAGCTTGAAGTAAACAGCAATCCTGTTGTATTTAACTAGTCGTCTAACAGAATAGCGGTATTTTTGCTATGTTGTTCGACGACTGGTTAAATACAACGGGATTGGTGTTTACTTAAAGCTCGCAATCTTGATGTGGAGAATTGAATGCATTAGCCTGTTTTTAAACGTCAAAACGTTTTGGCCAGCAATACGTAACTGAACGA